>WAAD01031067.1:211305-306619 GCA_013389945.1 Fregata magnificens
TGTTTAGTCTGGAGAAGAGGAGGCTGAGGGGAGACCTTATCGCTCTCTACAACTACCTGAAGGGAGGTTGTAGGGAAGCGGGTCTTGGACTCTTCTCCCAAGAAACTAGCGATAGGACGAGAGGGAATGGCTTCAAGTTGCGTCAGGGGAGGTTTAGATTGGACATTAGGAAGAATTTCTTTACTGAAAGAGTGGTTAGGCATTGGAACAGGCTGCCCAGAGAGGTGGTGGAGTCGTCTACCCTGGAGGCGTTCAAAAAAGGTGTAGACGTGGCACTCCAGGGGCTAGTTTAGGAGTCATGGTGGTGTTAGTTGATGGTTGGACCTGATGATCTTAGGGGTCTTTTCCAACCTTAATGATTCTATGATTCTATGATTCTATGACTTACTGTGTTTCCTTGCTGGTTAGGACACTTGAAAACCAGGGGAGGGGGGTCATTTTTGCCTAAAAAAGAAGGAAAAGGGGAAGGCAATTTGGGCAGTGTATCTCACTGAGAATCCTAAGGGACTAAAAAGCATGCAAATAATGCAAAACATTAGGCATTACAATAGCTTATATGAAGACGGTATTAATAAAACCCATTGTCTAAATGCAGTTTGCATTTAGAGACGGGGGGTTCATCTCTGCTCCTTTTGATGGGCTTTTGCTGAGCACAAGAGTATGGGGAAAGTTAATGTTCCAAATAGTCTGCTTCTTAATTTGCCAATTTGAATTTTTCTTGTATATCTGTTTTATAACCAAAAATAGCAACTAAAAATGAAATCCCTGGGAACTTCTCCCTGGGGTTTTGCTATTATTATCCATTTACCTCTCAGAAATTTCACTGTCCTCCCATTCACTCTCTCTTACATCCCTGGGCTTGAGTTATTCCTTTCTTTCTTCTCAAGCCAAACCTCAGTGAAATTCTGGGGCGACTGAAGTCACGAGGATGTTTTGCCATTATTTTCCCTCTTGAAATTTCTGCCTGTAGAAGTGCATTGAGCTGTAATGTTTTAGTTTGGATCATGAGTGTGCTTTTGAAAGGAGTCTCCCAGTCATCTCCACTTACCATACTGTGGTTCATACCACAGCATGGTCTTGAGTGCCCAAACTGGATCAATTTGGGACAAAACTAAATGGGGAGCAGCACTGCAGCTCCTAAGAGGTGTTCAGTGCACAGGACAGGACAGAGTAAGCCTCATAAGCACACACTGAAATGCATTTAGTGTGGATCTCGGGTCATCAGCATCATTTGCAGTATAACCCTCTCCTATCTGTTCAAACCACTTCTAAGCATAGATATAACCTGTGTGAAGTCAAGGCACACCAGTACTGAATGAATCAGTTGGATTCCAGCCTGGCAGGTACAGTGTAAGATGCAGTACGCAGTCCTGGGACGTCAAAGATCAGTGGATATCTGGGCAGTGATCAGTTACGTCTTTCCTCCTGAGAGCTCCTACTGCATCCCCACCAGCCTGATTAGCCTTCAGTTTGGAAAAGAAAACATTGTCTGGCATGCCCTTTGGAGACTGTTCAGAGATTGCTCTGAACATTGATGTAACAAGCTCAATAGAAGCATCATTGCAAAAATCAACTCCCTTTTTCCTGCAAACATTTGTTTCTTGATTGGAATTTGGCATAGAAGATAGGAACATCAGAAGAAGTCTACTAACTACAGCATTTTGGGTAACCATTATCACTGGTGCAAAGCAGGAGGGAAAAAAAACCCTTCCCATGTAGATCCAGCAGCATTTTGTACCTATTTTTGCACAGGTTTAAAGAGTTAAATTGCAAAGCACTGCAGGAAGAGCTCCTGTCTTTTTGTCCTTGAAAAAGCATTTAGAAATATTTAGATCTAGCTTTTCAAGATCAAAAAAGTGGACTCATAAAGGATTTTAAAATGCTCTCAGAGACTCATCTCCCTAAAAATGTACAGGATCTTTTGTCTGTTTTCTTTAATAAACAGGACTCTGACTATCAGTTTCATGCACAGCAGCTGTATTTTCATGAATCAACAGGATTTCTACCAAAACTTCTTTGACTGAAGCTACCAGATTATCAAACTGGTATAAGCCATGGTAGGGCTAGTGAAGCCTATCTGTACCACCTCAGGACCATGACCCGAGTATTTTCATGCTCTACTCAATGCAGTGACACACAGGTGAATTTTGAATGAAATAATGTCACAAACGTGTAATGTCCTTAATCCTGTGCAAACTGAATAAATACATAAAACCTTAAAAACAACAAGAAAAAAATCAACCCAGAAATGGGCTGATGGTACTACAAAGAAAAAAATCTTTTCCTGCTTTCAAATTTTGCTACTAAACCCAAAAATGCTCTATTTCTTACTAATGTGGTTTTAAAAATAATACTCTATTACTAAATAAAGTGGTTGTTTTATAATAAGAATATGTTTGAATAACCATCATTTTGCATTTTCTTTTGTACTGTAAGCAATTATTCAGTCATGATCAATATTTCTCAAGAACAATTGTGACCCAAAATTAATCTTTCTGCAGCAATGTTCTATTGATCAGCTCAGCAAATTTGGAATAAAAGGCATGTATTATATTTTCAGAGCAGTGGGTCACACAGAGCTTCACAAGAAGCACAGGACAGTGTCTTCTGCCTGAAGCAGAGGACTGCCTGGTTTGACTGTGAACTTGGCCAGAGTCCTCCTGGGAGACTGGGGGCAATTCACTCCTTCGGTCATTACTTGGAGTGACCTTCATGCAAAAATAAAGTTACTACACTTCAAGTATGCCTCTCACATAAATACGGTGAGGCTTAATAATTCATGTCTATGATGAAGGTTCAGGGTGAAGGGTACCGGTGAACCAAACATTAATCAACTATCATGCTGTATGAAAATAAGCAAGAGCTATCATACTTTTAAATAGAGCACATATAGGCAGGAAAGTGCATAAAAGTTATTAAAAGTCAGGCTGGTAGTGTTCAGAAGAGTCTGCTCTAGATTTTTATACTCAAAAGATTTGAGAACTATGGGTTTGACGAAGGATGAAAACAATAAGGTCACTTTCATGTAAGTATTGTAGTGCCTTAAAGTGGAGATAAGCATTCATGAGCCAGCAAGACCATGCTATTGGGACAAACCAACAATACTCACAGTAGAAAACAGTCAGAACAGGGGCCAGTGTAATTGTCCAGTAATAAAGTACAGATATTTGTTGCATTAGATATTATGAGGCTCAGTGTAACAACCACTTGAACCTTACGTGACCCATTTGGGATCATAAAAGAGCCTACACAGGAACTGGAGCTCCTGGTTTCTGCCTCGGTGCCTTCACCAAAAGGCCAGGCTTTCCTTCAGTGATGTGCTGAGAACCTTAGAGCATCTCACATGACAACTATTTCATCCTCACAGCTGTGAGAGGTGAATTACAGATTATTTCCAGTTTTTACTTTGGCATGATAAAACCGGGATGGCTAAGTGACTTTACTGGACAATGCATGCCGGAGACAGAGCAAATCTACTTTATCTCTGCAGGCCCAACACTGAGGTGTCTAACTTCTTTTTCTTTTTAATCTAGGCATCTGAGGTAGGTGTATGGACTGTGGCAAGAAAAGCTACACAATAGATGATTGTCCCAAAGAGCAGCATGTGTCTGTAATCCATCAAGGAATTAATACAAGTTGACGGAAGACGTTTGCTATACTGCCTAGGGAGGACGTACAGATCGAAATTGTCCCAGGATACGTGCTTAACTATACACAGCATGAACTGAACACACAATGCTGCTCATGGCTGTGTGCTTCAGCTGTTCAGTACTTCATAAATTAAAAATGCCTGTGAGATGATAATCACTCCCTTACACATGGCACCCTGCTTTCTCTTACTGGGGCATGGGCCATGTGCAGACCATGAGTCATGGTCATTCAAGTCCTAGGGCACATCAAGCAGTCAGCATTATTCTTGCTAGTCGCTTGTGCCACTGAGACCACCTGATCCTGAACCTTGCCTGTGGTTAAGGCAGCTGATGGATCTGGGGAGAATCCTGGCAGAGAGTAGCCTGAGTCCACCCAGGCTGGGGGCACCCCAGAGGGAAGCAATGCTCCATCATCTGCACATCCGAGAAACACAGCAGGCTTAAGGGTGTCTGGACCTACAGCCAAACCCTTAAACTAAACCTTTCCTGAATTTTGAGTGCTACCAAGAGATCCTCCATCTGCCTCTGTCTCCCTGTAACTGAGCTGCCTGGTAAAGATTTAAGGCACCAACAAAGCTGCTCCAGATTGGGCCCCGCAGAGCATCATGGTGCAGAAGTGGTATCATTTGCTTGCTGCAGCTGTAGTGATGAGCACTGCACAGTGCAGGTGTTGCAACACAGGGACAGCCTCATGGCCCTGCAGCGAGGTCCCAGGGACATGAAGACCTCTTCTTCACACCCTCGGCATTTCACGGGACCTCCCTGTCCCCAGGAGTTGCTGAGACATTTGCACATGGAGAATTTTATCTCAATGGCTGTATTTTGTCTGAAGCTAACAGCTGCTCTAGCTCCTAGGTGGGGGTCAAATATGCTTTAAAAGAGGCTCCCTGCCCATGAACTCTGAAACACAAGGTCAGCCAGCAGTCCTTTTATCTTCAGAGTAAGACGAGCCATTGTAGGGGTGAATAAACCTGACTAGTTGATATGTAGCTCATTACGATGTCCATACCCATTTTCATTTCAGAAAGTAAACCTGATCTGTTGGAAACAATATCTAGGGCTTTTATACAGTAATTATAATGAACTAAGATCAGGTTTTTTAAATGAAAGTGATGACAATGCTTTATGGAATGAGTAGCAAGAGAGCTGATTTAGATCCTTTATACTGCTAATGAGATGTGAATAAGTAGGAGTCTCATTATCTGCACTTTAGTGTGTGCCTTAGATTGCTCATTATCCTACCACATTGTGAATCGGTACTTGTGCATGTGTGCGATCCTAATGGTTTTTACACAAAAAGCTTTGAGCTTTGTTTAGTAAGTGGTGTTTTAATCATTATATTTTGGTTACAAGCATAATATCTGGCTAGGCACTATTCACATACAGTGCCTAATGGTTTGCTGCATCCAAGAAAAAGAAAGAAGATTTCAACAAAAGCTAGATTTTTCTGGGAGGAAAAAAAAAATCACATAATTTATACAAACCCTTTTTATTACGCAATAATTAGCATTTTCCAAGCATTCACAGTGTGGCACTTGGAAAATGAGACTTTTAAACCATCTGAATCTCTTGCATTTATATTGTGAGGAGAGGAGAACAGAGATGGTAACCTCTTGACCACATATGGTTGCAGCAAAATGGCAGGAAAAAAAAGAAAGAAAATCAGCAGAGGATGAAGTCTAAACGATGAGTCATTGCAGAAGGCATCCTCCTATCCTGTATGCTACAGTTTAGCATCTTGCTTTTCCTGCCTTCTGTACTCCTCACGTTGGTTCCTCCTGAAGTCCCACCAGCTGCTGTTGGCAACGAAACCTTCCCATTCTGAAGAGGAGATGGCACAGATGAGCGTGCATTGGAGCGGCTAACCCCCTCATCAATACACCTGAGAAGACCCAGAATTGATTAAAATAAAAAATAATAACACAGAATTTTTTCCCAAAGCTCCAAACAACCCTGACAGAACTTCTTCCAAGTGTGACAGGGCCGGACTTAAATACATAGTTATTGTGACGCCTCATGGTTTAATTAGATCTGCTGGATGTCTCTCTGCCATCTGCTCCCTTCCAAAAGCCAGCACCTGTCAGCATAAGCTCCAACACTGACTCTCCAATGACTGGCAGAGTATATTTCCTCCTTCCTAAGACGAAATATACTGTTGTTTCCTAAAAAAGCAGCACCTGGGGCTGTCTTCCACTGCAAAAAACAGAGCACCCTAACTTTGACGTTTCAGTTGGATTCTTCTTGCTCTACAATATCAGACAGGTCTCACAGCAAAACTGTGGAAAACTATAGGAGAGCATAGGGACAAATATTTTAAGGAGCAAGGAAAATGTTAAAGATGGAAAAAAAAAAACCCACTTAGGAATAAAACACAACCATGGTTTGTATTTAAGAGGGCTTAATTTCTTCCAATGCTTTGCTCACACCCTAGACATGCAGGTGGAAAAGCCAGCATGCACGGTGTTACCTCCCAGGTAACTCCTCCACTTGGGGGGACTCTCTTTGGCCACCTTTCTCTCATGATTAGGATTTGGATAGCAGTGCTATTTGGGGCATGTATCTGGAGTATGGCACTGTGGGCTCTGACCACATCAGATCACAGGACGCAGGTCCCTGGTGAGGGCCTTTCCTACCATTCATGCCTCCAAAGCCTGATGGTATTTTTCTATTTCACATCTACTGGCAAACAGACCTGCCCAGTCTGGCTTCCTCACACAAAAGTCCCTAGGCAAGCTGGGGTCACCTGTGCATTTCTATTAGATCTCATATGGGACAGCAGCCATTCACCTTCTGCTAAGCCAGTGGTGCAATGCACTATCAAAATCACACATGGCACATTAACTAAGATGACAGTCAGACAGCTTTCATTTCCTCCTGCCTTTTTTTTTTTTGCCGTGGTTTCTATGTCTTGGATATATATCTCTCTCCAGATGTCAGGAGAGCTCATTGCTTGAAGGATTGTACCGAGGCAGAATGTTTTTCTAATACCAAAGACTCATCTGGAACCAGGAGGTAATAAAGATTCATTTTAAGAGGACAGATGACTTCCAGTTTGCATTTGTTTACTGGAAACAAAACATTCATCTAAAATGGACTGGAGCCAGAACTTCTTGGGTCAAATCCTGGCCCCATCAAAATCAGTGGGCATTTTGCCACTGCCTATGCATCCACCACATCATTTCTTCTATAGAGGAACTGGAAACTACTAATGTTTTTGCACACAACGCATCCAGCAAGGAAAAGCTCTAGAACAAAGGAGAAAGTGAATGCAAGTTCTACCACAACATGCTTCATCTGTTGATGAAACTAGGAAAGGCTCAGTTAGCATTTGGACATTATGGTGATAGCTGCTGTGTTAATTAATTATCACCTTGGAGATTCTCTCACAGTCAAAAAGAGCCAACAGCTACCAATTTCTCAGACACCTGGTACTTAGATGAAGCTCTGAACAAAATTTGAAAGATGAACAACATAACCTCGGAATTTGGCCCATGATTACAGGTACTTCAGGAGAATTTGGTATACCCTCCTCATATAGCATGAAAATGCTTCATCTTTTGTTCCTTTAAAAAAAAAGAGCATTATGGTGCCTCCACTTTATTGTATCAGTTGAGCTTTATGCTGCTTTTGCTCTTTCTTTAATATTTCACTGTTTTTACTAAACATTTGTTTATCACACATTTTTGAATTTTTATAGCAAGAGCATACTGATGAGCCATTCATCTCTGTTCATCTGGTAGATCACTGCTATGTGAGGGGGCTGCAAGTTGAAAAGTTAAACTTTCTAGCTTTTCTAAAAATGAAAGAAACAAAACAAGCAGATTTTTTTTTTTTTCCAAATCTGCGCCTTCTTGGAAAAGTAGGTAAAACCACACAGCTATATCTTGGTGAATGTATTTGCATTCTCAAGTAACAGAGCTGAATTCAGGTGTTGCTATATGTCACTGCATCTTAGGGTACTTATCCATCCTTAGAGATGTATTGGAACCAAACCAAAACTCTAATCTTTCCAGAATGCTTAAAGCAATGGCCTAATTTTATGGAAGGGAATAGGAAAAGTGCTTTTGGCTTCAGCAAGTGCTGAGATATATTGACAGTAAAGGACAAAGTTTGAATATACATAAGTGCCCAAAGGTACCTAGCAGATTTTCAAAGGATCTAGGAGTCTAGACACCTCTGAAGTCAATGTCGGAATGGGAACTGGGCATTTTTTAAAAATCACAGTAGACACCTGAAAGCAGCTAGCTGTCCAAACACTCAGATGGAAAATCCGAGTTTTGTGTATTTGGACACTCTTCTCCTACAGGATTATGAGCTCCAGCTGTTGCTGAAGTTCCTGGAAAGAAGGGCTTCAGGATTCCTGCTCCATCATGTGACATCTAGATCCCTGCAGCACAGACCTTGCGTTTATGGAAGCTACCGACTTTTGAAATCCAAAATAATGAGATATCATTTCAAGCAATTCTTTGATTAGCATACATTGTTTGTTGTTTTATTCTTATCAAATGCAGTCTGAGCGTATATTCAGACATATTTTTGCTCCATGTTCCATTATAAATTTCAGCTGAGGTTGAATTATCCTCTATTAGTCCATTAGTGTCCTATAGACAGCAGAGCATTGGAAACAGCAAATATTAAGTAGAGAGGAAATAATTATATCTAATTCTGTAAAATTTATAATTGCAGATCATATATATAATGGCTAAATATACAGAGATGTCATATCCAGTCTGAGTGTGTCCATCTATGAACATTGCGGTTCTGTTTTAAGTCACTGGTAAGGTAAGTTACTGATAAATCATGTGCTGTGAGAGAGAAGTAGCATTTTAGCTTGAGTTGAGAGATCAGGTTCATAATCCTGCAAAAGTCTAACCACAACATATTAAAAGTAACAAAAATTCATATTGTTGTTAAATATCCAAAAGCTCAAAAAAAATTTTAATAATATCAAGGCTCCTGGTTTACCAACATAATAAAATGTTCCCTGCTTTTCAGGCTTCCACGCCACAAATTCCCTTGCTACTTTAGTTTCAGTGGCATTTCTAATTTACTTTCTCATCCTACTTTTGTACAATGAGATGACTTCTGATAATTAGCTCATCCTTGTTTGATAGACTAATTAGAACTGGTTGAAGAAAAAACCCCAACTTTTCAAAAGAATTTATTTCCATTGGAATATAATTGGTTGCAAAAAACCTACTCCTTCTATGTGTTAGTTTTGAGTTTTCATTAGAAACATTAGCCCAAGAACCCCAAACTTGAAAATACTATGTTTATTTTCTTTAATGAAAAATTCAAGTTTTTCTAGACACTCAGACCATTGCCAAATATCTCTAGCAATATTTGGCAGCAAAATGAGCTACATTATGAATAAACATACCAACATTTAGAATTAGTTCCAGAGCATTTTACCAACATCAATCAGCTAGCTAATTGGGAAGCAAGTAGGTAACTCTTTAGTCACTGGACCAGAGGAAAAGTTATTTTGGGTTACATCTACAGAGCTGAAATTCAGTGCTTGGCACTTTTCTACCACGTCAGGAACTGGGGCTCCTCTATGCAATGCATGGGGAGAGCTAGGAGCTGGAGAACAAGATTACAGAAGCTGCCAGATGTAGTAGGGAACTGCCTAAACTAGCAGTAGAAGACATGAAGGGGAGACCCAGGTTCCCCTCCCACTGGCC
This sequence comes from Fregata magnificens, assembly GCA_013389945.1. Classification (NCBI taxonomy): domain Eukaryota; kingdom Metazoa; phylum Chordata; class Aves; order Suliformes; family Fregatidae; genus Fregata; species Fregata magnificens. Next base: position 220,640 of record WAAD01031067.1, read on the forward strand.
AGGCATCTCCATCTGACCCATGCTCAGAGCAAAAAATCCTGCTTTTGGAGTTTAGTGCTTGGGTCAGGTTAGGTCCTCTCAGAAACTTGAAAGATCTTCCCTTGACCAGCTCTGTGCCTTCCTAGGCATTTACTAGGCCATTTACCAGGGATATGTGAAACCTAGTCTCAGATTTCTCCTTCACCTGTCTTGCTTACATCAACTCTAACCTTAGGTTATATGTATTTTGAGGCGGGACTTCCAAACACTTCTCTTGCACAAGATACTTCCATTTAAGGTGGAGGTGGGTATCCATCTCTCCCATGTAAAGACACTGACCATCAGGTCACGCTTGTTGATACAATACATAGGTTTCCACAGCCCTATTTTACCCTTCTGCAAAAACATACTATTGATCTTGAAACTGATGATTTACATGCTGTCAGGCAGGCAAGAGGGTGATCGTGGGTCTTTCATGTCTTGGTTGAGAATGGCAATCAGTGGATTATTGGGAAGGAGCCTCACTTCCACCCATGCTCTGCAGCTGATTTAAGTGCCTCACTTGGAGTTAAGCAAGATAGATACAAATAATTCAGATTAAAAAATGATTAGTTCCCCACTATTATGGCAGCACACAATCGCTGCTCTTTTTGGACTCTTTTTCTGGCTGGCTCAAAACGTAAGTCTCTGCATATCACACTTGTAGGGATTTCACTCTCCCTATATCTAGGGAGACGCTAGGGCCTGTACACTCCTCAAGTTACCGAAAGTTGGCACAGCTTTCTTTGCAATGACTAGCCTGCAAGATGTTTATCCACCTCCAGAGTTCGGATAAACATTTTGACTTGTGACTATGGAATTGTTAATGAGACACCTAAATCTCTCTGAGCTTGCCCTTCCCCTATTAGCATTTTTTACCATTTGCACTAAGCTCATGGGAAAAGAGGGAGAAAAAGATGTTACATGTCAGCAGGCTGGTGAAAAGTGGCTATCCGCCTCACTAGACAAACATTAGCCCACAAACACGGATAATTTCCATGAGAGATCAAACCTCCAGCTCTCCTCAGCTAGTTTCTGGAGGTTACTATCAGTACCCAGATCCTGAAAGGAGATGCTGCAGTAATTAAGTCAGAATTAAATTTTCTTCTTTATATCAATTTCTGAAAGGTTATTTTACATCACAAACTCTCACCTCCTAGACACATGGAGTTATCTGAGTCTCCATAAGACTTAATGTGGGCTTGTAGCTATGTTTTATTATTCACAGACATGTTTTGACTCCATTTAAGCCCAGCCACAGAGGCAGCAGGTTCCACAGGACATCCTGTCTGTGAGAAAGTGCATTTTAAAGCCCATTTTACAATTTCTTCTACTTTAAGTCTTAAGATAAATTTTATTTGATGCTTTCATCTATAGTAATTTTACCTGTATCCCAACTTGCTGGATCTCCCTGGACAAAAAAAAAAAAGTCAGATCCCAGGGCATTCAGCTCCAATTGAAACGATCTTGCCCTAAAACACCCCATGGGACTCTTGGGCACTGACCCTCAGGTAGCTACCGCTCTCACCTTCCTCAGCCAGGCATAGGGGTGCCTCCTCCTTTGGTGCACTGCGGCCTGTTCCTGTTCTGCTATTGCTATAAAAGGGAGGGTGCTGGAAACCTGTCCCCCTCTATTCCCCTGGAAAGCCCCTGTGAGGGAAACTGGGGTTGCTACTCACCAATGGAAATGGCTCTACAGGCATTTGGTTTTCTTTCAATGAAAAATTCTGTGGAAAAAACCCACTTATCTTAGTGTCTCTGAGTCATGGACCAGTTTTCATTAACTGAGAGTTTTGATGGAAAATTTTCAACCAGCCTTAATCATACCTACCAGCAGATCTGTAAGGATCTCCCTGAGAGTTTGTGCCAGACCATCATTTTAATACCAGGAAACTGACTGAAATGCTAACTAAAAATAGAATAATAAAATGTTCAAGTACAAATGCCATAAGGACTAAGCAGAAAGTCTTTTGTAAAGAAAATCATGGCTTAGTAATCTATCTAACATTCCATCAGCATATTAATAAAATCAGGGCTGAAGTGGAACTAGGTGATGTCATTTGACTGGAGGTCCAAAAACCATTCGACAAAAGCCTTCATGATTTTACAATTAAAAAACCAGGCAATTAAAATAACAACAACAGAAATTTAAATAGCAGGAGTAAGAGGATGAATGGTCTAGTGCAGCAGAAGAAAAACAGTAAAAGGTAGGTAAAAATGTATCACAGGCGGTGATATGCTCCTGGAAATATAAATGTTATTCAAGTCGTGCTTTTACACCCTACAGGGTTCATTCCCTAGGCCATTAATGCTCTAGAGATACAGATGCGTATATAGGAATACAGAGGCAGCCTGATGACCTTATAGCCACTGCATCTTGCATTATTCCTCCCCTGGTCCCTCTGCAGCATTCCCCTCGTACCAGACTGCAGGTGTTAAAAGAGAAAGGAAAGGAAAGGCACAGTGGCCAAGAGCAGATTTATTCTTTAAAGGAAAGGATTAAGATGGAAAATGGAAAATTTACCTTCCTCTGAAACCTGGCACAAAAGAACCAGGTATTAAAGATTAAGAGTTTGTGTTTCCTTAGCAATGTTCCCACAAGATATCAGGGCCTGCAGTGCCAGGGTTGCCATGGTTCTCACTATTGATTAGTAAATAGTGTTATTAAGTCCCATGTAAATACTTAATGACTGACAGTTCTGAAATAGATGTGGACCTTTTAGGTAAATAGGCTTTTCTTTTTTTTTTAATTAAATAGGGGCTAGTTGAACATTTGAACTTCAGCTTACATATTCTCCCCTGCTTCACTTCCATTTCTTTGTGTTTTGTTAAGCAAGTATATCCCACTGGCTGGTGTGTGCAAGGAAAGGGGGAACTTCAAATAAAACATAAATAAAACTGAGACTGGTCTAGAGTACAGGCTCATCTGGTCAAGAGACAAAGGGAGAAAGGGATAGCTGGTAAACAATAAGAGAAATACTGCATTATTTCAGAAAAGCTTTCTAAAGATAGCAGCTCCAGGTCTCTAGGAACAGACTTGTCTCTTCAGCGTAGTCACAACAGCAGCTACAAGTTTCACTGTTAAACATCACCAGGTAGAAGCTCTGAAAATGTTCTTTAGACATGAATTGAGCAGCATATTCTTGTGAGATGATGGGGAATTGGGCTTGTCAGCTCATCAGGAGAAGCTGAACATTAAATTTGCCTGATGCCACAGCATCTCTGCGGGAGAAGCAGGGCCAGAGCCCAGGCACTTCCCCCTTCACAAAAGCGACCTCAGTAGGTTACAAGATGAAACCAGCGGTGGGGTCTGAGATCTTGAGGACACCAGATTGTTGGAGTGCCTTGGATATGCCCTGGCACGGTCCATGTCATGGTGCTTCCCGAGTTTCTACATGCAAGCAAATGTGATAGGGCTTTTGGATGTAGTGATTGGAGGTGAATGCAGGCATCTTGACTGATTTTTCTGCAATATTTGTCTATTCTTCTGTAAAAATTATTGCAAGTGGGATGCTGTTGGCATGAAAGTTATCCAATGGTTATCAACACTCAGACTCAAATATGCATACTTGTACATGCAAAAAATGTGTATATATCACAACTTACACCAGACATGCCAGCCCTGTATTTACATAGCTGCAGACATTCAGTCAGAAGCAGAAACAACACTGTGTGATTTAGGTGACCATCCACAAGCACCATGAACAAATAAGGAACAGTCACAGCTCAAAATCATTCATGGAAAGAGCAGATCGTAACCAGCTAATAGGTAGAAATGTTTGCTTCCATGGATAGTGAACTTTTCCAGGTAATTCGCATTTTAGTGAAAGACAGAATGTATAGTCTAGATGAGATAAATTTGTATAGCTACAGCAGCAGCAGCAGCAGCAGCATACTAGCAATCCAGGTCAACTGAGAATCAGATCCAAGCCTGTAAAAAAAGGAATCTGAAAATAGAAAAAAAAAAAAAGAACTAAATTAAGTGGATGAATTGTCTACTGCTAATCATTTGCTCAGCTCTGTTTAGGTGTAAAATGCTGAAGAATAAAAACAAATTACCAGCAGTCAGTTCTGGGTTGCCCAAGGTAACAAATGTTCTGCTCAGCTTGTTACTTAAGCATATAAGGCAAAGTTAAACACAGACTAAATGAATCCAAATGAAAAGGTTTTAGTAATACCACGCGAGGAGCCTGGCAATGAGAATTCTCAGACGAAGTTGTTGTAGGCTGCATCTATGGGGAAAAAGGAAAAAAGGAGATGGGCCACTTTGCCCTTTGTGTGCCAGTCAGGGTCTTTAAGAAGACTTACAGGGACATGGAGGTGAGGCAAAATAAAGCATCAAACACGGGATGATGACAATTTCTTCTCACACTCTCTTCTGTCATCAGGGGATTCATTTCTGGCATTTCAATGACCCGTCATGAGAAGTCTGGGGCAGAGGGGGGCTTCATCATGCCCATTTAGTGTGCTCCCCTCTGCTCTTATACCATACCTCCAGGATGTTGATGTACTAGATTTGTAGCATCTTTCTTTTTTAAGGTGAAGCTCGTGGAGTATCTGGATAAGTGGAAAGAGTTCAAAAGCAGAGCTGCTTTGAGCTCCCTATGAATCCAGCAATGAACTCCCTCTTCCTCCCACAAAATGATTTCATCTCCTGTCTAGATGTTGTCATCTCTTGTCACCCAGGCATCCACTGACTAGTTCAACTTCACATGACAATAGCTCTTCTCCTAAGGAACTACACCGCTCCTACATTGGCACTTCAAAAAGGGTGTGTTTTTACATCAGTAGCTATCTTCAATGTACCATCCTATATCCACATATAATCCCAGCAGAAACAAGATCCTGTTGGTTTTACTTTACTGTAACGAGACAAGATAAGCCTTCAGCTGGTGATTTAAGACTGGTCTTCACTAATTGTACGATGATAGCTGACTCAGTATCTCATCTTTTCTCATTGTGGAAGAAATATGACAGAAAACTGGGTTTCAGTGGTAGAGAATCAAGCCCCAAAGCAGATCCTTTTTGAAGGCTCTGCTTGTACAGCACATACTGTAAAAATTCCCAGCCCCTGCCAGGACTACTAGTGTTATGGTGACATAAATACAGAGAGCTGCCTGGAATTTTTTACATTATTGGCATATCAGACATACAATTATTTTGGTTATAAAAAGAAATCAACAAGATTTTGGTTTCCAAAAACTGCAAATAGAAACATTCTTCACTGTACAGGAAAAGATGAGGGACTTTGGACAAGAAAAAAGCCACAAACATTTTCAAGAGGCATTTGTATATTTTCCATTAAAGCCTTTCTTTACTTCAAATTTAATTGTCTTTGAAATAATATTTAATCTAATTTTAATCTATCCTGTATACAGAATAATCATATACTAAACAACTGACTCTTTGAGCTGCAGATGCATGGTCCTATCAGACGGGGGGGGGGGGGGCGTATTTCTTTGGAAGAATTCTGCAAGTGAGAAAGCCTTGACAAATGTGGATATAGCCCTAAAAGATGGTGTTTACTAACCAGGAGTGTCATTGGTACTGCTCTGATGTTGCAGACATTTCGTAGGAGCATGAAAGCCAAGCAAATGTAACAGGGCTGCAGTGTAAATGCAAACTGGGCTCTTGGCCAGGGCCAACTCACAGGTTCTTGCAAGAGCAGGCAAAACTGAACTCTGCTGCCCTAGGGAAGAGGCGGTAAGCAGGAGAATGCACTATTCCCTCTGTAGGAAGAGGAACATAGAGGGGCCAGCAAAGGTGGATGTGGAGTAGGAGAAGTGTCCTGGAGAGTTAGGATCTGCCTTATGCTACAAACAGGAATGGTAGAGCTGGGGATCAATCACAGGGAGGACAACCTTGACCCATATCTGCTGCTCCACATGTGTAGTCCCCAACCCTCAGCCTTCTTTTTCAAGGCTCTACCACAGTAGGTGGAAAGTCCACAGCTTTTAGTGCCTACCTCTCCAGTGCCAAAAGCTGACAATGCCTCTGGGATTTAGAAATATTTGGAAAAAGCATGGCAAAACATTTTAATATTCCCCTCACTGCCTGCTGCAGTAGCATGCAGTATTACTACAGCAACTTGACAAAAAATAAATGTCACACAGTTTTCTTTAATGTTCAGTTAGATTATCTTAAAGTGTGAAGAGCTAGAACAATTTTAGGATGCATCAAATAATACCTTTATCCCCAAAAGCTCAACAAAAACAACACCGAAAGTTTCCCACTTGACTTATTTGCTAGAGAATGCCATCATCATGCATTTGTTGCAGTTGAACTCCACCATTCAGCTGGGCATTTCAGCTTTACCTTGTGGCATAACAAAGTTAAACAGGAGGTCGTTGATGGAATGACGAGTTGAAGACTTGAAGACTAATTTAATCCAGATCTCCAGCCTTGCTACCTCATTTGGACAGTCATGATCTCCAGCAGCCATGGCGCGATGCTCAGAGCTACCATGGCTGAGGCTTGCGGATTGAAAGGGTTCAGCTCATTAGCAATTTTCATTTCTTGTCTGATCTCCTTCAAGAGTATGTCATTTCACTTTAAAGAATTCATTGCACTGATACCATGGTGTTTTTATGAATATGGATTTATCTTCTGATTACAGTAGCAGCTAGAGAAAGGAAGACAGGGAAGACAGAGACCTTTAAAGGTGCCACCATGCAGTTCTACACCTTCTGCAAAGGTCAGTTCTTGCTTTTCTCTCAGCTATTTCACAATGGTTTGTTTACTCACAGTTGACGCTCTTTTCAATGCCAGCATTCCCCTGCTCAAATAGTTTTCAAGATATGGTTTATTAATGGTCACATTATGAAGGAGGCATAAGGACAACAAGGGGATCATTGGCTTCTACATGAGACACTAAAAGAAGGAAGGAAGGAAGGTGGGAGCAAATGCATAACACGTGCCACATTCAGGCCTTCAGCTATGGGTGCCCAGTGTAAGCACCATGATACCTTCTCTCCATTGACCATGTAATCATCTGGCAGTCCTGCATCTAAAATGGTCTGAATGGCTCATCGGACTCAAGACTTCACTGCACTACCAACTGTGGTGGCTCAGCCAGGCTCTCAGAGCACTTGAATGTGGCTCTTGATTTTTCTGAGTAGCAAGGGAAATGTTACAAAAGTACATGTGATGCTGGCACTTGGAGACAGGAATGATAGCCTCTGCCTTTGTATTTGGACACAAATGCTATTAGGAAGCTCTCAGTGTGGCCGGAAGCCATCTCTGGCTTGAAGCCTCTGTGGGATCTCAAGGAAGAGCTGGCCACCTGCTTCTTCCCACTATTCTTTGTGCAACTAAGAAAAAGGCAGAACAGTTTAGCTTCTTAACAAATAAATAAGCAACCAACTGAAGCTTGGACTATTGAATACATTGATGGTATTTTACTAAACCATAAGCCTCCTTTTTGTCAGAGCACCAGCATTATGGATCCTTCTTATATTTGCACCAGACAAATACTTAAAATATCTCAGCAATTATTTCATGTTGGCACAATAATAGCTTAACTAGAATGGATCTCCTTATACATGAGAATACAGCGAATGATTGTCTTGCTAAGAAAAGCCTAACCCTTAAGAGGGCTCGTGTTCTTCTTCTAATGACTCACTTTAGGAGAGGTAGATAGGCAGGAAGGATGATTCATCGCGGGACACCTACTGTACACTATTCTGGAATATATTTTTCTACATCTCTCTCCCACTCTACCTATCAGAAAGGGATAAATAAGACCATAAGGGCTTGGGGATTCAAAAAGAAGGGGAAATTGACTAAAAGTCAATGCTGGCAATGGGGTGTCTTTACAATTGAGTAAAAAAGTGGTGACAGCAGCACAGTAATGTATTGACCTCGCAGGTCAGATTGGCCTTAGCACATATAACCAATAAATCTGTAAGCCTCAGGATGCAATACTGAGTCAAAAGTTCAGCCACGTTCTCAGGCTTTGCCTCCAAGCTTTTGTCTTTGCAAACTGCAACTTCTATTCCTAGCCCTGTTTCCCCAAAGAGCCCAGGAGTGAAATATCAGGGAAAACAACAGCAACAGATAAAAGCAACACAATTCAGTCACAGGCTCAATGTGGCAAAAGGAAAATTACACCTTCACAGTGTCATGCTTTTCTGAAACTTACCTTTGAAAAGAGGTCAAGAAAACCAACTCAATAATACACTTTGGTGTCACAGAAAACTTGTTGGAGGTTCAGCCATGCATTAATTTTTCATTCCAGCAAGTTGTGTTCCAGTCCAAAAGGTCACACAGGAAAATGAATTTTAGGGTGTTGTCCACATGCCCAGGCCACAGATGCTCAACTCATTTTCAGCAATGGCTAGCAAAGGAAAAAGTCATCTTGTAAAAACCCAGGACATTAGTAAAGATGAGTGGTGAAGCCTGTGCAGGGATTATGCAACTGCAGTTGGCTTGAACGTGCACTTAGAAACATTAAGTGGTGATTTAACAGGACTGATAACCTTACATAGCAAGTGAGAGCAGTGACTGAATAATCTCTACACCTGCAATTGCAAGTGCTGAAGATGGCAGAATAGGATTCATGGGCTGGAACTGCTGCATTAACAGAAGGCATTTGTAGAAATGTCATGGGATCATTTATGACCACATTTAGTGACAATTTAGTTCTCTAGCTCATCAGAAATACACAGGCTGCAGCAAAACATTCCGCCCTATTAAAGCACAATGTCTGTGCTGGAAGATGTGCCTGTTGAAAAAACACTGCTACATCCTACAACACTCTGGGTTTGCTTCTGTTCTCTGAACTCAGGCCCATCGCAGATACGTATCCTATGGCAACTAACCTGCAGTGAGAGATAGAGGTTAAAATATAATAGAAGTCAAGGGAGAATATTATATATAAAATATAAATGTAACTGCTGGAAGTTTGCGTGCCTCAGGTGTAGCAATTTAATTCAGCCAGTCTGGATGCCTGACTATTGCAGGTGGCTTTAAATCAACAGGAGTTTGTAGGAACAAATTTTTGTAGAAATGTGATCGCTGTTCCATTGCGTCACTTGGAGGCCTTGCTATCCAGGGATGTAATAATAATTCTAAGAACATAATGGCCTCATGTCATTTAAGTAAAGGAGCCCATCTGGCATTTAAATCCTCATTAGATGGGTAACTAATCAATTGGGGGTTCTTAAAGAACCAAGTCCTTGAAGGGTAGAGCTGGCTGACAAATACAAGCATTAGCTGAAAATTTTTCACACAAACAAGTTAGCCATCACTGGACAACTTCAGAAGACAGAACTCTGTAGCTTGCTGTACTGAAAATGTTCTTCCAGCTCTGGTGGTGCCACTGAGGGTATGGACCAAATCCCTACCCTCAACCAGGAGTATTCCTGTACTAAGGATAAGACAGAGCACATTTTCATGCTTATGTATCTACAATACTCTGGGGTAGTTTTTCAAAGGAGCATTTGTTTGGTGAACACAGAAACTCTGCTTTCACCTGCTCAGTGGTGGCAATGAGGACATAAATATATGCAAGAAACATATCTGTAGCTTCTGAACTACGACAGATTTACCAGGCAATTCCAGTCGCTCATCCTAGGACCTTTCACAGCCAGACACGTGCCTGGCAGGAAGTAGGTACAAGACAAATTTCCCTTTTGTTACTTGTCCACGAGAGGTGTCTACAGAAGCTCTGCCCCAGCACCAATTTCCGAGTTTGATACCTATGACTGGGACACTCATAAAGGTCAATGCTTTAAGAAGGGTTGCCATAATTCAGGTTTTTAAGCTGGATTCAGGCTCTAAATTCACACAGACAGCTTCTATACCAATAAATCAAGCAACACAGGCACTGGAAATCAATAGTCTGTACTCTTAAACTGTTAGAAGAGTCCTGGCCTGTGCAAACACTATAGCACTCATCAAGACCCTTCCCAAGCACAGAGCAGTTGTTAGCAGAGACCAGAGGCTGCTCCCAGTAGGCACTCTGGATACAGCCTTCCTATTTCAGAGGCTGACTTTTGACAGCGTGTGTATGCCAGTTGATCTCAATGCCTGAATACAGTTTAATACATGTTTAATTTCCTAGTAGAAATCTATAATAGATGCTTCTGAAAAATTCATCCTACATCTAACTGTCAAGAGTGGAAGTCCAGAACATCACTGAGATATTTAGTGCCCGTGAGAGACCACCACATCAAGTGAGCACGGTGCTGTGATTCAGCCAGATGCAATCCTGAAAGGTAGTGTTTAGCACAACTCTACCAGTTGAGCCAAGGCTTTTCTAACTTCAGTATTACCAAGAATCTCAGGTTGCCAAAGGAGCCTTGGGACTGGTGCTGGACCTGCAGATGCCCCAGTCTCAGTGAATGTTTTCATCCATCTCTGACTGCCCAGGAATGGGAGGCTCCTACTTTTCGCTCGTAACTCCATGCAGGAGCTGGGCTCCTGCCGGTCCGGCAGCACACCTGAGAGCCAAGGCAGGCAGTGACAGGAGTACTGGAGCAGGCACAGCACACTGCCACGCACCCGCCTGTCACCAGCAGAGGAAACTCAAATATATCAACCTCAGCGACAGCTCTGGCTCTCTGCAGCACAGAAATGAGACTCGCTGCTGATCGATAGCCCCCTCGGCAGACCAAGGCCCAATGAGGAAAGCAAGGCAGGCTTTCCAGCAACCCTCACCAAGCCACAGGACACTTTACCAGGAAAGATATGGCAGAGCATAAAGCATGACTATGTCGAAAGCTGCCCTGGGTTCTTGTTCAGGTTCTCTACTCTGGGGACTGGCTTACGTTAGCAGAACGGTTGAGAAGGTTGAACAATCCTGCCCTGCACTGGGCCAAGCATTTTTGTCCTCCTTGCCTGCCATGCAACCTGTCCTGTGCCACAGAGGAGCTGCCGTGCTTCATCTCCGTCTGCCCACTGGCAGGCTTCCCACTGTCAGGAGATGATGCCATTGGGAAGCATTCACCGTCTGCGCTGCCCATGGGTGAATTCAATGGATTTGGACCAGAGACACACGTGGTTTTTGGGCTCCATCACCATGGAAGACTGCAAATAAAAAGTATGAAGCTGTCATGAATGGAGAAGGTTGTAAAAGCGGTTGTGTTGTCCTGCTCTCCCCTGAAAGACAAAAGTGAGGTGTCGGCAATTTGCGATCAGTTGTGGGAGTAGGTTTGTTCAGAGAACTTTGTATTTGTGACATTTCTGTAAGTGTCGTTCTACTAGGGTATGTACTCTGCAATTGAATCAGGGTCTTTCCTTCTGTTATCTGAAGTGTTAATTATTAATCCTTAAAACACAATTACTGGAACTCTCCTCCCGGAGGAGATAGAGGTTTGGCTTACAATACAAATCCTTACACTAATTCTTTTCTTTAACAACAGTCGCATTTGATGAAAGATGCAAGTGTCCCTGAACGTGTGTGTGTACATGTGTGTATAATTTGTGGGATTTGATTAACTGCGGGTCCACAGGCTATGTATAAACCTCTCATTGTTTCAGAATAAACAGTCATTTTCGAGGGCTGGCTCCACGCTATCTTTGTTTGTTCTGTATCTGCCGTAGGATAACAGGCTCTTAACATTGATTGGAGCTACCAGTCTCCCCTGTAAAAAAATAACTTGTGCCCTGCAAGGTATTTAGTATCGCCATGATCTCCCAACCTAGATTCCTTGTGCGCTGTATACCGACTCCTCTTAATACTGGTTCCTCTTTCTTAAAGGAAGAGCCCCCTAATTCTGTTCCACAAAAGCAGATTGTCTTCAGCATTATTTTGTTCTCACTTAACATTTGCTTTCTTGCTAGAGATTTTATTCACGCACAAACAAAAGATACTTGCAATGACACTGGGCAAACTTCTGAAACAAGGCAGCTTTCAAGTGGAATAGAGGATTTCTGGGTTCTTGTGTTAGAATAGCAAAGCAAAATACGCACACAAGGTCATGCCAGCAGTGTCCCTCATGTCTCTTAGGTCTCCAGTGGGATTGCAGTCATCTCAGCAGCACGTAGCTGAGTTCATATCACTCTGTTTGCCTTGGCTGCCCATCATTAAAAGCCCATATCTGACCACAGGTTTTCCATCATTTCTCTGACATAACTCTGCGCAGCTGTTGACAGCTCTTGATATTTTATCCATGCCCATGGGAATAACATATAGCTCTTGTTTCCCTGTCCCAGAAATGAGATTAATCTTCCTGTCCTAAAAAATCACAGCACTGAAATCAGTAAGGAAATGTTCATGCTTTTCATAAAAATAAATTTCCCATAGCCTCTGCAGTTGCATTCTAAGTTTGGGCTGAACTTGTCTTCTTGGAAGTCCCCTCCTCAGGATGGCAGTGAAACCCATTTCAGGCTGTCAGCTCAGATTTACCAGAGTGATAAAGGTGGTGTCCCCAGGCGAGCTGACAGTCCCACACAAGGCAGTATTTTCATACACTGCCTGTTCTCTGAAGAATCTCAAACCACTTCACAGCAAGAAATGGTATAATGGAGATATGACTCTCTTTGGAGGGGAAGGCAGAGCAACGTACAGAAAGGTCCTGGCCAAGGTCAAAGGAACTTATTGGGATGTTGACATACACATGGCTGCAGATTAAACAGGGAAGGCGGGAGCATTTTCTTCCACCACTCCCTTCCTGAGTCCCATAGCAGGGTCAACACAGTGCACAAAAATAAACTGAGGCGGGTGTGGGGTTAATTCAACTTGCCATCAGCTGCGGTCATTCAGGAGCTGCTGAACATCCCATCCAGGTGTCCTTGTGATGACCTCCAGGGCACAAGCAGGACCTGCTCCTGTTGCTCCAGTTTAATCTGCTGTCACATGTGACCCAACGCTGCCATTTTGCTGTGCTGTGCCTGATGTAACAGCTTGGACATAAAAGACACAACACTAATTGCAAACAATGATCCTACACGGAGAGGTGGGCACACGCCACTCAATGTTCTGAGCCAGTATCAGCATAAGGATGCTGAAAAGCAGCAGAGGCAGGACTGCGTGTTTACAGAAAGTATCAGCAAAGGGTGGTGATGGTAAAAGTTTCTGGAATCATAGAATCATAGAATCATTAAGCTTGGAAAAGACCTCTAAGATCATCAAGTCCAACCATCAACTAACACCACCATGACTCCTAAACTAGCCCCTGGAGTGCCACGTCTACACCTTTTTTGAATGCCTCCAGGGTAGACGACTCCACCACCTCTCTGGGCAGCCTGTTCCAATGCCTAACCACTCTTTCAGTAAAGAAATTCTTCCTAATGTCCAATCTAAACCTCCCCTGACGCAACTTGAAGCCATTTCCTCTCGTCCTATCGCTAGTTTCTTGGGAGAAGAGTCCAGCACCCGCTTCCCTACAACCTCCCTTCAGGTAGTTGTAGAGAGCGATAAGGTCTCCCCTCAGCCTCCTCTTCTCCAGACTAAACAACCCCAGTTCTCTCAGCCGCTCCTCATAAGACTTGTTTTCTAAGTTCTGAGATTTTAGTGAGTTCTTGTAAAAAAAACCAGTTTTGCTTGCAAATGGAAAACTATAATCCAAACTTAAAAGATCTCACTGGGATGAACCTTGTGGTTGAATTCCTGGTCTTGCTGAGATTTAATACACAAGTGAAACAGTAGTTGTCAATTATCTTAACCCTTACTATGGAGAGACAGGATATTCTTAGGAACTATTTTAAGTAAACCCTTGATCTATTGCTATCCCTGAAGCTACTCACATGCTTTGATCTATGGCCTTGATCTGCAAAGACAGCTGGGACTTACTCTGCTCAGTAAAGAAATACCCCAACCAGTTCAGCTAATCCCCTGCCCAGGTAGCCTTGCAAATATTTATCCTTCAGTGCAGAATCTGATTTTTTTGAAACATTGCTCCAAGCTTGTGTCTTGGGTCTCCATCTCCATTCATTCTCATTTTCAGAAGAGATTTCTGCCCTTTGGAGCTGACATCCCTTTGACTCTTGAAAATAGGCCATACAGGCAGTCTGTGTGGAGGTATGGGCAAGCCCTGAACAAACTTGCTGCGGTACTGAAGGCTGCCCAAACCCAGCCATGTGGAGCTGACGAGGGTTGCTCTGTCTTACTCCTTCACGACACACCACTGTGCATCCTCCAGGCCAAGTCCTCAGCTGATACAACTGGCAATACTTCACTGACCCCAGCAGATGTGCTGCCCTTCACTCACCACAGGCTGTCCCTGCAAGCAGCCTTGTCCTTCTCTTGTGGCTGTATTTAACCAACTTGTCGATCCATCCCCAGCTCCTCCTGCTTGGTAGAGTCCTGCTGCTCCACTGGGGAAGGGGCACAGGATGTCCCCCACAAAGTGCCAATGATGCAAACCCCAGCCAGCATTGGGCTGATCCCCAGATATTACCATGCTCTGAACAAGAGACATCTGGTAGTCCCAGAAGAGCTGGAAACCATGTTCTGCTGAGCGCTATCCAGAGTTCAAGGCCACCCAAACAAGTTATGGTCCAGCGTGGTGCCCGATGAAATTGGTGCTGGATGTAACAGCAGAGAGAGATAGGAGAGAGAATAGGAGACAGTGAGAGGAACATGCGTTTCCATAGGTCAGATCTCCACAAAGACATCAGGGGCTCATTGTAAGAGATATAAAAATAAATGTCAGATGGCCCTTTCTTGGTTAATCAGGCTTGGTTTTGCTGCAGTGACGTCTCCTTCAAATAGCACTTTTTCCTTTCTAAAGCCAAGAAAAAAGCTGACAAGTATCTGACTTCTGAACAAGCAATACTGAAAGCAATTCAGTCCTATTTCTGTGGACATGCTTCCCCCATTATTTTAGCACAGCTGTGTAATCCCTGAGTAATTAAAACGGCTCCTCAAAGCTGCCACTCTCTTCTGCCTTCTGATCCATGTCAGTGCCGATCTGTTCAGCTCTGTAGGAATATTAAGAGTGCCTGATATAGCTAAGTCTCCTCAGCTTTTATCCAAATGGTCTTTTCAGTGTCAGCACCAGCTGAAGAGAAGGACAAATTCTGCTTTTACTGTAATCTTAGATTAATTGTTGCTTTAAATTCAGTTTTAGTCTATATCAGGCTTGCCTGTGACAAGCTGTGGTATGACATGCCAAGGTTAGAGGGATGGGGTGCTAGCAAGGGCCCTCAGCCTGTTGCTCTGAGATGTGCTGGCTACACTGGAGCACACTTGAAGTCTTACAGACATGAGCCAGGGGATCCTGAGGTAATAGGAACCAACAGGGAAACACCAGTGAAATACCTCAAAGGAATTAAGGGGTATTTCTCTAAGAAGGTGACACGGCTGACAACCCAGCTGAAGTGCCTCTACACCAATGCACGCAGCATGGGCAACAAACAGCAAGAGTTGGAAGCCATCATGCTGCTAGAAAGCCATGACCCTGTTGCCATTACTGAAACTCAGTGGGATGAATCCCATGACTGGAGTGCAGCTATCAGTGGCTACAAGCTGTTCAGAAGGGGCAGGCGAAGAAGGAGGGGGCGAGGGGTTGCCCTCTACATCAAGAAATGGATAGAGTGTGAAGAGCTGTCTCTGAAGAATAGCCATGAGCAGGTTGAAAGCTTATGGGTGAGAATTAGAGACCAAGTCAAAGAGAACCTTGTGGTTGGTGTCCACTACAGGCTGCCCGATCAAGGGGAGCCTATTGACGAAATCTTCTTAATCCACCTACAGGAGGCATCATGCTCGCAGGTTCTTGTCCTGCTGGGGACCTTCAACCACCCTGACATCTGCTGGAAAAGTAGCATGGTGAGCTGTAGGCAATCCAGGAGACTCCTGGAATGCGTTGAAGATAGCTTCTTAAGCCAGGTAATAGACAACCCTACCAGAGGAGATGTGATATTGGACTTGTTGGTCACGCAAGTGAGCTAATCAGTGATGTGAAGATTGGAGGCAGCCTGGGCTGCAGCGATCACGCACTGATGGAGTTCGCAGTCCTGAAGGATACGGGTCAGGGGAAGAGTAAAGTCAGGATCCTGAATTTTAGGAAAGCAAAATTCCAGCTGTTCAAGGAATTAGTCAATAGGACCCCCTGGGAAACTGCCCTCAGGGAGCAGAACAGAGCTGGCAGACCTTTAAGGATGCTTTCCATAGAGCATAAGAGCTCTTGATCCCTGGGTGTAAGAAATCAGGCAAGGAAGGCAAGAGACTGGCATGGTTGANCGCAAGGCAGGGACTGGGGGAGCAAAGTGCCTCCCACTGTAAGAGAAGATCAGGTTCTCGACCACCTGAGGAACCTGAATATACATAAGTCTATACATACATATGGGCCCTGATGAGGTGCATCCCTGAATCCTGAGGGAATTGGCTGATGTAGTTGCCAAGCCACCCTCCATGATATTTGAAAAGTCATGGCAGTCAGGTGGAGTCCCTGGGGACTGGAAAAAGGGAAACATTCCACCCATTTTTAAAAAAGGTAGAAAGGAGGACCCTGGGAACTACCGATCTGTCAGCCTCACCTCTGTGCCTTGGAAAATAATGGAACAGATCCTCCTAGAAGCAATGCTAAGGCACATGGAGGACAGGGAGGTGATTCAAGACAGCCAGCACGGCTTCACCAAGGACAAGTCCTGCCTGACCGACCTAATGGCCTTCTATGATGGAGTGAGTACGTCAGTGGACAAGGGAAGAGCTACAGATGTCATTTACCTGGACTTCTGTAAGGCCTTTGACGCAGTCCCTCACAAGATCCTTCTCTCTAAATTGGAGAGATATGGATTTGATGGGTGGACTGTTTGGTGGATGAAGAATTGGTTGGATGGTCACATCCAGAGGGTAGTGGTCAATGGCTCAATGCCCAGATGGAGATCGGTGACAAGTGGTGTCACTTGGGGGCCTGTATTGGGACCGGTACTGTTTAATATCTTCATCAATGACATAGACAGTGGGATTGAGAGCACCCTCAGCAAGTTTGCAGATGACACCAAGCTGAGTGGTGCAGCTGACATGCCTGAGGGATGGGATGCCATCCAGAGGGACCTGGACAAGGTCGAGAAGTGGGTCCGTGTGAACCTCATGATGTTCAACAAAACCAAGTGCAAGGTCCTGCACGTGGGTCGGGGCAACCCCCTGTATCAATACAGGCTGGGGGATGAAGGGATTGACAGCAGCCCTGTGGAGAAGGACTTGGGAGTACTGGTGGATGAAAAGCTTGACGTGAGCTGGGAATGTGCGCTCACAGCCCAGAAGGCCAACCGTATCCTGGGCTGCATCAAAAGAAGCGTGGCCAGCAGGTCAAGGGAGGTGATTTTGCCCCTCTGCTCCGCTCTGGTGAGACCCCACCTGGAGTCCTGCATCCAGCTCTGGAGCCCTCAGCACAGAAAAGACATGGACCTGTTGGAGTGGGTCCAGAGGAGAGCCACAAAGATGATAGGAGGGATGGACACCTCTTCTATGAGGAAAGGCTGAGAGAGTTGGGGTTGTTCAGCTTGGAGAAGAGAAGGCTCCAGGGAGACCTTATTGCAGCCTTTCAGTACTTAAAGGGGGCTCATAAGAAAGATGGGGACAAACTTTTTAGCAGGGCCTGTTGAGATAGGACAAGGGGTAATGGTTTTAAACTAAAAGAGGGTAGATTCAGACTAGTTGTAAGGAAGAAATTTTTTACAATGAGGGTGGTGAAACACTGCAATGGGTTGCCCAGAGAGGTGGTAGATGCCCCATCCCTGGAAACATTCAAGGTCAGGTTGACCGGGGCTCTGAGCAGCCTGATCTAGTGGAAGATGTCCCTGCTCATTGCAGGGGGGTTGGACTAGTTGACCTTTAAAGGTCCCTTCCAATCCAAACTATACTATGATTCTATGATTCTATTTACACCAGTCTGATAGGTATCAGCATTAAACAGCAGCAAAGCATTTCAAGAGGACACGAAGAACTATTTAAATATATCAAGGGAGCAGAGGTAGTAGATTAAGAAAACCATTAATAATTGGGGTGAATATGAAATTGCCAGTCACTCAAAGCAGCTGAGAGCTGTGGAACTTTAAAAAAAACCACAATATTTTCAACAAGAAAAAACTGAGTAAAGAAATGCAACAAGTGAGGAAATGAAGAACTCTGTGTGAAAGCGACAGAAGATCATCAAAGGTCAAATAAGACATTTTTGGACCATTTGCATTCTGTGGGGTACTCACTGCTCTGGAGATAGACAGGTTGCTCTAATAATTGTCTGCCATGACAGTACCGGGGACAAGGGAGACCTCGAACAGGGCACCTTTGGGGAGACGCAAGTCAGGACCATGTGGAAGAGAGAGAAGTAAACACAAACAGAGATGCTTGATTAGAAGGAAACACCCAAAAAGTATCAGGGCAGAAAAACAGGACAAACAGAAGTGATGGGGATGGATAGGCAATGTGACAGGACTTTGTAGAGCCAAACGGCAGCAATAAATCTCCCTCTGCAACTCCCCTCTGCTTGGGCTAAGTTCTCAGGAGATACCAGTGCCATTCTCTCCCTATACAGCCATGTTAGAGACCCCTCTATACAGAGCACCGTCTCTGGTGCTTGGCAGTTTGGTACTGGGTACAGGAGGGAAACCAAAGAAAAGCATCAGCAATGGACTGAGGAATGCCTGCAGAGCAGTGAGCATAAAAGCAAGATACTGGGCTGTCAAGTCATGCTAGAAAAACAGCAAAATGCAAGTATATGTAGGACATATACATGCAGGACAGAAAGAGAATTATTTAGAGTAATATTGAGGTAATGACATGATTTTTTATTTTCTTGTTAAAGAAAACCAAGGCAAAATTTCAGGTCATGTTCCTGGCAGAACGATCTGCTGTGCTGAGCAAGGCAGCCAAGAGAAGAGCATCTTGCTAGCGGCACACAGAATAAAGATTGATGTGATGCCTGAGTTAGGAGTACAGTTGCTCCAGACTGAGCAACTCAGAGATGTCTCAAAAAGGGTAGGCAGCCAGTCCTCCCAAATCAGAGATACCTCCTATGCCTTTCCCCAATTTTATCTGCTGGTTCTTGATGGAGGCCAGCAGTATGTCATTTCTGTATCTCTGGCATGAGGAGTTATGCGGGACCCCATACCGTGGCTGCACTGTTCTGCAGGAGAGGCATCCTGAGAAGCTCCTGGCCATGTCTTGCATGCAGACCACTGACCCTACCTCCTTACAGGCTTCCCCAGAGAGCCTCATTGCTTCAGCAGACATGTCTGGACTTACAGGTGACACTGGGGTACTCTAAAACAAGTCCACACAGGTAGGAGAGCTGGGCCAGTGGACTTCCCTACCTTTTTCCTACTGCCACACTCCATGATTTCTCATCATGCTGGTTTTACATGTTGTAGGTTGTGGACCCAGTTCTTGTTGAGCCCTTTGTGACCATCCTGAAGTGAAAAGACGGGGCAGTGGTGTTAGCACACAGACTTGCAGCAGCAATGTCTAATGACTAGGCTCTATTCACAAAGCCATGGGCCTGTCTTGGTAGATTTCTTTCAGATGTCTCAGATCCACCTCTCTCTTGCATTATTAATCGCAGCATCCACAACCACATTAAGCTTCATCTTCAGCTCCTTTCAGTAGCTTATTCTCAACCCCTGTCCCTTGGAAATAAGTCCCTGGTCTGTTAACTCTCTCATTGCTTGTGAGATACAGCAGCTACCCCAGAGGCAGTGGTGCTTCCTTTAGGCACATGTGGTTTCCCACCCCAGAAAAGAATGGGATGTGCACCTGTATGTCCCTGATACCCAGGAGATGCTCCAAAGAGTGAGCAAGCAGTGACTGCTCCTCTGAGACAATGAGGTCTGAGCTTTCCTGCTGGCTTTCCTCATGCACATCCACCACTGGGTACCATGGCCACCCAACAGACTGGTTGAGGGATGCAGGATCAGGCCATCTGCATGCTCAGGAGGGCTCTTGCACACAGCTCTGACTCTAGACAGTACAGACACTCACACCACACTCTAAATATGAGGCTTGGTGTCAGT
This sequence comes from Fregata magnificens, assembly GCA_013389945.1. Taxonomy (NCBI): domain Eukaryota; kingdom Metazoa; phylum Chordata; class Aves; order Suliformes; family Fregatidae; genus Fregata; species Fregata magnificens. The sequence continues at coordinate 240,554 of WAAD01031067.1, forward strand.
GCTGGGTTACTCCTGCGTTACCCCCAGGTGCCCTAGCTAAGAGGATCCTGGGCTGTTCTTGTTCTTCAGGACCCTCTGGATCCACCATCCTTTGCTTGCACAGCAGGGGGGGCTTAGATATGACAAAGGTTATACATATGAAAATATACCGCCCTTAAAAGAAAAAAAAAACCACATACAAATATTTATGTAAAATTTAAATAAGACAAAACAATCAAGACCTTTTCCCATCACACAAAACCCCAGCCACCGTGGCTCTGCAGCCAGGTAAACAAGAGGGATTCTCTCCACGGACACTGTGCACTCTGTCTCTGTGGGTATTTTGGGGAAGTGACAACAGCAAACCTCCTGCACTCTGGGTAAGAAAGTGACCTGTTCCCGTGGGCAAAGCTGACAGAGTCAGCTCAGTGACCTTCATGCCAGGAGACATAGTCAAGAGGGAGCTTTACAAGAAGCCCGAAGTCCAGGCCAGAGAGTTTTGGACAGCTGCATACGGCTTGGAGGCCAGGTGAGTCCCTGCCCTGCATTAGCACGTCTCCTGTCCTTGGTCATCATTACAGAGCTGAGTTACCTGAAAGCCTCAGCTGCGCTCCTGACCATGGGCAGGCTGCCCTGTTCACAGTGGAGCTGGGCGGGGGGACAGCAGAGCAGGTGACATATCTGCAGGTGGAAGGGGAAGGATACCAGGGGATACTGCAGGGCCGGTGAATGCCTGCCTGTGCCCAGAGATCTTGTAGGAGGGACAACACAGCTGCAAACTCCTGCAGCAGCACCCCTTGACGCCCTTGACTGTAGCACAAGCTGCGGTGTGTCCTTGCATTCACACTGGCTCTGGGAAGGAGAACGTGCACTGAGCACCAGTAAACCAGTGCTCGGGTTGGGTTGTGTGTCTAGCCTCATCCGTACCACAGGGAATGAGACAGAAAAACACAATTAGCACAAGCTCTAAGCACGGATGCTTTCAGCTCCGGCAGCCCCTGATTCAATTGCTGGCATCCACCCAGGCAGCAGCTGTCACCTACCTTTCCCTCCAGTGAGTTAGGAGAGGTTTGTATGAGGAATCAGGAGTAGCGATTTTCCTTGACAGAAAAGGTCTGGAAAACAAAGGGCTTTGTATCAGGTAGGGAGGGGTGCTCTGTTCTCAGGTCTTGCTTTCTAGGGCACACATCTGCATTCAGTTTGCTTTCCAGACCTCAGCCAGGTATACTCCCTTTCCAAGCTCTTAGCATCCTCCTTACACCCCCCTTTTATCTTAACCCTTGATCTTCCAGAGCTTCTCCTTCTAAAGGAAAGCCAGGGAAGCTGCATGCATACTGCCTTCTCTCTTGAGCTAAATGTTTAATAGCTTTCCTATCAGGGAAAACACTTTTCTCTGTCTTGCCTCCTCCTATTTTTCCAGTGTTTGCATTATCCCTTGATAAATATATTATGACTCACTCTTAACTTGAGACCACTGGCTGCCTTACCCTCCCCCCACCCAGGAACAACTTACATAAATCACTGGGAATGCCGAACAAAAAAACCCAAAACCAAACAAAACCTCAAACATGCAGGTTTATTGCTGCTTTTGTTTCTTCAATGTGCAGACAAATTAATATTATGGAGATTAGATCCCTTCGGTCAGCTCTCTTGAGCACAGTGCAATATGACAAGAAAATCCCCATTCTGTGCTGAAAAAAAGGGACTGGATAAACTCTGCTATTGTACAATCACAAGATCCTGAAGAAAGAAGATTATTAAAGTAGAACACAATGTGAAATATAATCAATACCAACCACGATCTAAGATGACACTGAGTTGCAGAGGGATAGCATCTCCTCTGTATATGATGTGTGGTAGGTAAGCCAGTGAAGGTCCGCTGCAAACCTCTGGAGTGTACAACAGTTGGGGGGGTTCCTGGACTCTGAGCTTTTCCCAATGTCCATTTCACAAGGAGGGAGAGAGAAAGCTGAAGACGACTGTAAAGGACATATGATTAGCTACGTTTTCTCGAATCAACTCAAAGCAGAGTCTCTGTCAGGCTGACAGGGTTTTATTGCTAGTTGGAATCAGTGAGGGTTACAAAAAATATTTGTAACCAGCATCCTCCATAAAAGCCACGGTCATAAAAAGCATCTGAACTACTCCACAGACCAGCAGTAGGGAGGCCAATATACTTTGATGTTTCTCTGTCTTGTGTGCAAGGGTAAAGTAGGAGAGGAGATTTAAAATCTGTTTTTCAGGAATCTAGAAGTGTCACTGACTGAGGGGTCTGTCCCCTGGATAGCTGCATACCTTCAGCCTCCTCCACACAACACTTTCTGGGTAACCTAAGGACCTTTGGTAGCTTTTCAAATTAGGAAGTCCATGAGAACTGTTTACAAATAACACCTGAAATTCAAAACTTTTTGTTTTATCCCAAACTTTTTTTTCTCTTGTGAATAAATGCTATAGATGCTTTTACAAATGGAAAGTCAGGCTATACAATAAAAGCCCCCCTGCACAAGCTTGTAGAAGGCCTTTAAACAAACTGCAGCCTTCTGTGGTCCACTGAGCCCAAGGACTGACAAAGTGATTAACATAAATCCAAGTGAAAGATTAATCAGTGGGCCACTAATGTACGTGAAGGTAGTCTGAGAGTACTGGAAAAGATCTTGCTTGTTGAGGACTCTTCATCTACCTCTTATCCACCTGTACAGACAGACTTAGGGTCAGGCATTTCAGGTGATTCATCTCAGCTAGTTCTGGACTAAAAAGTCCCTTCTTTGGCATAAAATGGTCATCTAGGCTCCTTCTGCAACAGTGGAGAGAAAATCAGGCAATATGATCAACTGCCTGAGACACTTCTCTTAGTATAGGATTAATTACTCTCAGGTCGTTCCTACCTTTCTCAATGTACATTTAATTTCCAAGGGAGTCATGCCACAGTGATGAAGGGTAGGACAGCTTCTTTTACCCCTGCAGAGCTGTGAGGGAACCAGGGTTGTGTGCTGAACAGTAGGGACAGACACTCAGGCAATGCAAACCAGCCCAGGGCTCAGTGCAGAGGAAAGCAATGTCACCAGGCTGCCTGGGAGAAGCTCCGAAAGCATCTGTCCTGCCTCCTGTGCTGTGGTGACCAGCCAGAGGACAGCTCTCAGTTAAGCCCCTCTTCTTCCTTTAGAGCACAGAGGTTCACATCCAAGGCCCATTGCAGTCACCAACGAGCCCCAGGTACTTTGGACTCAGCTGTTAAGGGCCTGGTTTTTTGGGATGTGGCACCTCTGCTATGAGCTACATCTGTGGTTGCCCTCAACTCTGAAAGTCAGGACATAAATGCACATCCATTGGGTGATAGACAGGAATCAAAGAAGAGCTGCCCTACCAGGTTGTACTGTTATGTGAGAATGAGCTTCATCATCGACCCATGCAATCTTGCCTGCTGGGACCAGGCCACCCCTTAGATTTCACTCATGTTGCCACAGAGGAGCTGAGAGGCTTCACCAAAAGGTGCTTCCCAAGAGCTATGCTCATCTTGAATTTTCGGGCTTCTGTCTTTTCACTTTGTTTTGCTTCTCAGAGCATTACAGCAACTTCCTAAGTCATTCACACACTTGATCCTCAAAGATTTTATCAGAGAATTAAGCAACCATGGCAATTTCCACCTTGAAAATGCTTTAATTCTTTAAACACCTTCAAAGCCATTTAATGACAATGAGCCTGGGAGATAGGTGTGTAGAAATTCCAATTCAGTTGCAAAGAAACTGAGCCCAAGAAGTTCAAGCTCAGGTGCTGTGCCTGACCTGGACACCCTGATACCCCATGCACCTGCCTCCCTACGGACCTGGAGACCCAGCCTGTGAACATGGCCAGCTGAGCAGGCTCACCCTTGTGTTTGGGCACCCAGACAGGAATCGCCTCCATTACTTACCTAAAATACCACTGATGTGGACACGAGGCACAATCTCTGAAGCTTTTTTCCTGGTTCTGCTAGCGTAAATCCTGCTCCCATTAAGTATTAGCACCAGGACCAGCTAGCTGGTGAGATACCACCCAGGAACTCAGGGAACCAAGTTCAACTCTGTTGCATTTAACTAAATGGCAGGTCCACCCACACACACCAAAGTGGAATTTCGCTGGAGGTAAAAATCAAGCTGTGCCTCCCTCCTCCGCCCCCCTGTCTCATGCAGTTTAACATGACAGTTCAGCTTATGGAAGTTATTATGGGATGCCTATGCATCATGGTCTCTGGTCTGGACCACCGCTATTCTTCTCCTACACATACACAACACACCCATGCACACGCAGAAAAGCTGCCGAGTGCTTATATAATCCAATGTGTCAACAAAGTAAGGTCCCTGCCAACTCTCCCACGTCTGGGGACTTTAAGTGGTTTCAGCTTGTCCCAGACAGAGCGTTTCAAACATGTGAAAAGTTTCCCTTCAAGTCTACCCAAACCCAGCCTATCCAAACCCATACCAATTCTTACTTTGTAAGTGAGAAAACAACTTCAGTTGTTGTTAAACAAGTGCTTGAGAAAGTACAGGCTGGCAGCACTGCCTTCTGCTAGACCCTCATCCTCTTGTTGGTGTGCAGTGCATCCGAGAAGCTGCGTCTGTGTCAAAGTAATCGCATGGCATCCATCTGCTGAGTATCTAAGCACTTCTTTTGAGAGACCGAGGATTACATGAGCCAGCTAGAGCAGATAGGCCACCACCGCTAGCATCTCTGAGCGACATCCCTTTGGTACGACACTCTCATGAAAGTCAAGGGCAGGGGGCGTCTATTATTTCTGTGCAAAAAATTGTGGCCAGGTGATGGTAAAAAAAAAATCTGTACGTAAGTTAGTTCTGGTTTGTGTTCCCAGCTCTATGAGAAGCAAAAGCTCTGTGGGAGGGGTGGAGTCCCCTGGGACTTCTGATATCTTTTGTTAGGTACGTCCTTAAGTCTAACGCTGGTGGGTGCCATATGCTGGCACCAGCTGACTCAGCTGAAACTGCCAGTGTGGTTATCATGGCTGAAGAGCAGACAAACAGATTTGCTGTGAGGTCCTGCCAAACTAGAAGGATGTGAATATACAGCAGGAGACCTCCTTCCTAGGAGACAAGTGTCTTTGTATGTTCAGTTGTGGAGTATCCTGATATTTAATTGTTTAGTGATGCAAAGTGACGCAAAGTTACCTTTGTATTAAAGCTATTTTTAAAAATTGTTCTAAATGTACTATAGCCAAGTGTATTTTAGCCCACATATTTAGCAAAGATTAACTTCAATTGGATTGTTTGCTTAATTGCTTTGCTGAACTTTATGAAATTCCAGACTGAAGAACTCAAAGCCAGTAGGCATCCAGGAAATGAAGTTCCAGTTTCTAAAGAAAATGACCAGCATTCAGATCTCTTCCGCACTGGGACAAACCCGAGGCTTTTTGCTTTTTTTTCTTTTAATAAGTACACCTCTGCAAGACACAGAGAAGGACATACAACCTCTGACCCCTCAGTAGCCACCCAGTTCAGGTGATCAGCGTAAGACATGGAAGACCTACATTCAAATCACCAAGGTAAAGAAGGCAAAGAAATTTGGGTCCATGGAAATCCCTAACCACTGGGCTGCATCTTATCTTAAGCAGAAATCCTGCTCTAGACTCTACAAGTTTACATCGAGGTTTGCACAGTTCTGCAAAATGGCTGTATTTTGACCAGATGGAAGAATTCCCATTGAACCCTTGGGCCTCTTTAAAAAAAATGAAAATAAAGATCTGTTTTGAGCAAAGAGCCACAGCCATCATGCTCCTTCATGTACTAGTCTCAGGTGCTTGGAAAGGTGCAAACTCTTCTGGTGATGGTAAAGCCCTCTCCACCTGTGCTGTACCTGCAGCAGCACCTCCTTACACACCGGCCCCTGATCTATGGTTAACCCTTTGCCACCTGCAGAGGCTTCCTGAACCCCCTCTGTCCTGGGTCTGTGGCACCTTAGGAGCCTGAGGCAGGTGAATGACTCAAGTCAAGCAGAGACCTCAGACAGGTTGACAGAAAAACTATGACTCCTGACTTACTTTAACACTGAAAAAAGTCTGTGTGCTAGCAAGATAATGAAGCTATTAATGAAGTGAAACACCGTGCTGAGGCAGAAACCCCATATGTGGATATGATTCATACATTTGAAAGGTCTAGAGAGTAGAATTTCAGTAGGATAAGCACAGCTTCCACATTCAGACTAAAGGGACTAGCGTCGCTTCCCAAAACGTAAGAAAAAATTTCATGTTTTTGTTGAGTGATTTTGCAGCCCACTGAACACATGCTCCAGAGTTCCTGCACAGAGGCAAAAATACACCCTGTGTATACACCGTCTTCATGAACCCCCCTCTCCCTCCCTCCACACCCTGCACTTTAGAGTTTGCTACAGAGCTAATGGTTTCAAAAAACGTTCCACAAAGATAAATCCCAATGTGTGCAGTCTTACCACTGGCTTGTGCGGCCAATTACCATTCAAGAACATGCTAAATTATTTCACAGGAAAGAACGAATGCTCTTCTTTCATGTTTACATTTCAATATGTGAATATTTATTTTCTCATGTCAATAATTACTCTAATGTTTCAGAACACTACATGTAAAACTGGCTTTCATTCACAGAGAGAGCCATTTTTGAATGAAAATGAGGCAATCAATGTTTTTAAAGGATCTTATTTTTCAAGTGAAAATAAGCACAATTTCACAATTTCTCCTCAAAATACAGGCTAATTTTCAAGAAGCTTAAAGGAAATATCAATGCCATTGTAAGCATGTAATATAATTTTCTAAGCTTTTATTTTACACAATATTTTCAAGACTAATTAATGATCTGGATATCTCAAAATACTTAATTTGAGTCTAACAAGAAGGATATTTAAATACAGGCTGTTGCCAGTGTCTTTACCAATGCAGCATCTTTATCATTCTCCTCTCACTTTATCTGAACTGTGCTGGCATTGTAAGACCTAGCAGGGAGGATAAAACTCTTAACATTTTATGCTTGAAATCTTCAAAACCAACCTTCCTGACTGCAGCAAAGTAAGATTTGCTTCTGCTAGAAATATGCTGTAGCATGCATGGGCTAACCTTCACAGCCCAGCTCCCTTTTTAAATCTGGTGTGATGTGCAGATGGAGTCAGGCAGTCACTTACAGATGAAAAGGATACAGATTTGTCTGTCTGTATGACTTGGCAACTGATGGGAGCATTCAGGGATTATTGACATGAGGTGCTGGTCAACAATCCTGGACTATCAAGAGCAATTACTTCCCCCTAGAGTAACCCTTGAGTAGTGAATCAACATGAACGTAGGTGGAAGGAGCCCATCAGCATGGGGCTTCTGGTTTGTTGTGCCACAGGACAGCCTGCAACACTTTGCACTTCCTCGCTCACCCTCATCTGGCATCATTGTTCCAGATGATAGCTGACGGCAGAGCAACTCTCCATGAGTCAAATGGCAATAAGCAATCAAAATATAGCTTGTGACAGCAGATTCTGGTAGGACTGCGGCCTTACTCAGGTACACGCATGCTCACTCACAGGGTTGGGTGTTGCAATGCCACAGCAGCCATAGGAGGCAAACATGAAGAAGACAGAACATAAGGGCAAAGATATAATAATACCTTCAGGAATAATACTGTCTGCTTTGTTGGTCTCATTTGAAACTCAGTCGACAGAGTAGAGCAAGAGAATAAAAGGGCTTCCTCCTTAGAGGGAGGAAAGCAGCAGAAGACCGGCAAGAGACCTTGAGAATATCTCCTGTTGTGACTGCAGTTCGGTACCCAGCCAGGAATCTGGTCTTATGCTGAAAGCTGCACAGAAGCCCTTTGCTATGTATTTAATGAAAATACAAAACAAACTCCATGATGAGAGTGGGGTTTTGGCTTAACCACTCCTCACTGGATGATCCCAAGTGTTTTAACGTGCTGTGGTACTTGGGCATGAGCACTGAGCTGACTAAATATCTTGTGCTTTCTTGTCACCTTATTATAAAGTTTGCAACTAAGAAGGACTTAAAGTGGTTCTAGTCAATATTTTTGTACTTCCCTCCCACCCATTTGTCAAAATTTAAAGGAAGGCTCCCTCACTTGTAAAGGTGCAGTGGAATATATTACTCATCACATATAAAAGACAGCTGGTAATGCAAGATAATTCCAGAGGTACTGCTGGAAATGCTGGAGTCCCTGTAATAATGTACGTCCCTACAGTAATGCACACTTCTGCACTCGGCAGGCTTCTGCAAACTAGATTAGCTTCGAATCACAGCAAAAATTAAAGCAAAAGTAAATGGGTACCACATCTGTGCTCTCCTCTAGTCAGACAGTCTGCACATTTGTTCAGGGGTAATGAAACTATTTGTGCACTGGAATTGATTGCAATAACGCCTCTGTGCACTGACAGGTAATCTACTGAGGGGCTGGTAGAGTGCTAATGTCTTAATCTTAAATTCTCACATAAATTCAACAGGACAATTACTTGAGGACACTTAGTTAAGAACATACTAAGGGGACTAAGTCCGCAACTGCAGTTAGTGGTAGCAAAACAGGAGAAAAGAATAAAAACTTTGGAAAAAAGGAGAAAGAGAAGAGAAGCCATCAGCAGTGTCCTGCTCATGTCTGCTATTGCCATGGTGTCATGATCCTTGGACACCAGTTCTGGACACTTCCAGTCCACTCCAGCAATTCACATTTGACCCTGATCAGGACAGGACTCTGAAAGGCACCTCCATCAAATCAGTCAGCATATGGGATGGGTTCCTGCTGACATCATGCTAGTGGCAAAAAGGCACAGGACACCCAATCCAGCACAGGTTCTCCTCATGTAAACATCAGCTTGTAAGTGTTTCTTGAACATCTTTGAACCAGCACAGCATGTTCGCACTAGGTCAACACTTTGCATCACAGCGCGCAGCGTTTTCAATGCACTGTGAGGAGCCTTTCAGACACACTTACTTACCATGGCTTCTCTCCCAGCAATGCTATTAACACTGCCGCATGGACAGGCTTAAATCACAATAAAATTGAAGGTGTGGACACAAATTACAGCAGTTGCTGACAGACAAATAAAGAACACAATCTCATGATCTGAAAGTCCACTCAGCAGAGGCACAGCCAATATTAAATACTCTTTGCTCAAGAAGTTCCCATTTGTATTAGAAGATTTGGGTGAAATTCAGTTTTCCTTAAGTCAGCAGGAACCTTGCCAAGGTTGGCAGTGAGGCCTTAATTTTGCAGTCTGGCTTTGGAAATCTTGTTCCCTTTGTTAACACTGGCATTTTGGCTGCCGAAAAGAGTCACTTTGGCTCTAGGCAGCCAATTTCTTTTCCTTACAGCTGCTGCTTAGCAAATGCGCATCAGCCATTTTCCTGATCATGCAGTCCCGTTGTAAATGAAGAAAAATTGATGAGCAGGACAAGTAAAGCCACTGCTCCCAGAAGATTTCAACTCCAGCCCAATGACAACTAATTCTTCTCCCCCCACCCCACCCCTGCTCATACGCTTTATAAAGAAGAGATGCATCGTGCTAGGGACACTGTATGCCACCAGCTCACCAAACACAGAGCAGCTCTGCTCTTACGCACTCTGCTTTTGTAATTAGGTTTCTTTATTCGCCATTCATTTAAAAGGACTTAAGAATTAGACAACGTAAGCAATATCAAGGAGATGGGTGAAATACTACATTTTTCTTTCCTCGGGGATCTATCATATTACATATATGTACCTAGCATATCATTTCTGGGTGCAACATGCTAAAGTACTTTCAAATGTATCAATGGAATTTGGTTTGATTTCTTTTGACCAAATATTCATTGTCAGAAACATGGCTAAAACCCAGACTTCCTGACTTCAGCTCCAAGCTACCCAAAGCAAATCAGCTTTCTGCATCCTATTAACTCACCAGAGCTTTGGTTTCCATATTGATTAAACAGCATTTACAGAGGAAACATACTCTAATTTCATTTGTGTACTTTGTGGTTTAAGCTCTGTTCAAGCAAATTCACTAGATCAGATGGTTCTGCATAGCTACTAGCATGAAAGCCATGCTCTGGCAGGAACGGCACCGGCACTCTCCGAGTGCAGACTTGCTTGCTGGTGATCCCTCAGCAAGATCAAAGGCATGGGACAAACTGTGCTTCCAATAACCAGCCATTAGTCGAGGGGAAACTGTTGTATTTCACAGTGATTTCATTATGTCTGACTTGCCTTTCATCCTCAGAGCTCGAGCTTGCACTTATGGAGTTGGTGCTAGGGGACACTGAGGCTGTCTCCATTAGCAAACAGTGCAAATGCAGGAAGAGCAGATTCACATTTGGGGTGTTTTCTTCAGCCCAGCTTTATTCTGGTCCTGAGGACTGAACACCCACCAGCAGCAGGAACACACACTCCTGGTTCAGTCCGTGTGAAAGGAGTATAGTTTGCGCAATCCAACACGATCCCTTGATGGCAACCAAGTCCCTGGAGGCCAGGACAAGGAGGAGATTAATTCAGAAGTGTACTTCTGAGCTGAACTAACATGCTAATGTAGATGCTTTAATGATCCTTAGTCAATCCAAGCTTCAATTCCAGGATTTACATCCGCTGTCTCCATGACCTTCATTAAATCACTAGGACTCTGCCTCAGTTCCCCATCTGCAACGCATTATTAGAGTGTTTCTTTGAGGATATAATCAGTAATGCTTCCAAGAGACACTTGGACATTGTGATGATGAGGGCTCAAAAGAAGAAGAAAGATGTTTCAGCCTCACATTGATGCAAAGGTTAACGCACAAATTTGCTCTGATACCTAGTTCTTTAGCCCTGCCAATCTATCTATGAATAACATTAAAGATGGAGCATCTTTTGTATTTTTTCAATCTTGATCACGATTTCTGAATCCCAAAAAACATAGCGTGCTGGTTGAAGCTGTCAGTCTTCTGAAGCATTTCTGAAAAGCTCAGAAGCATTTTGAAGAGCCCTGCGCAGCTACTGAGTTTCAGTCCTTGCATCAGGGCCTTTGATGTTCTCCCGTTCTACTTAGCACTTGTGATCACTGTTACTGACTGTGCAGTGGAGGTTTTGTACCCACAGCTGTTTCTCCAGCTTCCTCTGAGATAGATAATTGGAGTGTGTACTTAACTACTACTGAGAGCAGCTTTGGAGTTGGAAGTACAGCCATTTCAGGTCAACGTTTATCAATTCCAGCAGAACAAAGACCACAAGGACTCACACACAAGCTGCAGACATCTAAGGTTTTTGAGAAGCTTTTCATAATAACGTGTTCCATACCTCCTCTCCCTTTCTATCCTTCCTGCCTGTATACTCACTGCCAGAAAACCAGATAGCTGCTCCTGAAGGTACTCCTGGTGCTTAACGGCAAGAGACAGAAAGGCGTGAGGCATACACCGCTTTCAGCCAAATCTGTGCATCGGCAAAAAGGGTGGGTTGGCACCTCATTCTCAACTCTGTCTTCGTCAGCTATGAATCACACCAACTTCACTGTAGCTTTCGGAAGTTTTTTGACTGATATTACCTGACCTCACCTGAACTGTCTCATCCTTTGTCCAAATCCCTGCCTGACTGTGCACCTGTCTTCCTTTCCCCTCGGCCCTCTCTCCCTCCCACAGGTAATGTTAGTCAATTCACAAGGCAAACTATGTGTTGGACTTACTGCACGTAATTGTCCATTGGCTTATTCAGCTATGAACTCCCTCTTCATTTAAAACCTCTGTCATGACGTTTGTATTTCAGCTTTTTGTTTTCCCTTAAAAGTAAGAAGAAGTAAAGGAAAAAGAAGCAACTAGACCACCCATATTAGTGAAAACCAATGTGAGCCAATGCCAAGACATGAAGAGAGGCAAAAATGAGTTATTCTTTCACTTGCAGAGCAACTCTCTTACAAAGTAGTGAGGATCAGGAGAAAGGAAGTAGTCCAAAACTCACCAAAGGCCACTGACAAAATTCTCACTGACTTCCCAATGGACCACACAGCATCTCAGGTGTGGTAGGACAGAGAATAAAGCTGCTGCTTGCATCAATTCACTCTCCCAACTACACCAGTAGGTTTATTGCGAGACAAGAGAGCAGAAACACCCACATATTTCTCCATACTCAGTTTCTGCTGCAAGCTGTATAAACACAGAGCACTTGGGCCTCCACCTTTGAAGACAAAAAGGAGAAAAGCCTACCCACAATGTCGGAGCAGTGAGCTCAGGACCCTGCCTCCTGTCTGTGCCACCTCGTGTGCCACTGCCACATCAGGAATGAGGCTGGGCAGCCCAGCGCTTTGCTTTCTCAAGATGCAGGTTTGGAAGGTGTGCATCACTAGATGCTCTGTTCCTGAGCAGGAAAGGAGGAAAAGTTGTTTGTCAGGGCAACAACTGGAGCTGTTTAAGACATGAAGAGCCTGTATGCATTTCACATTGCCCAGGAGCAGAGATCTTGCCAGCAGTGTCTCTCCTGGCTATTCTCACGCACCAAACTGACTGCACACAGAGCAGTCAGGATCCAGCCTTCTCCTCCACACAGCGAAGCAGGCTGCAGGACACAGCTCCAGCACAGATGGGAAGGGGCAGTAACAATTTACACGTATACATCCCAGAGGTGGGATTCAGGATACAAAAGGATACCAAAAGAGGTTCCTACAGGCACGATAGGCATTAAAGGTCTCACCATAGCCTGTGGAGAGCCAGCCCCTGGGGCCAGTATATCCTAAAATAGACACTCTCCAGCTGCTCAGCTCCCCAGGCTCCACCATGCACATCAGCTGGACTCCCACTGACCATACCGGGACTTAGATGCCCCTCACATGTAGGCTCCTACACTACTGTCAGTCCCAGACTGAAACCCAGCCCAGGTGTCAGGGTGCCCATACTCAGCCTGCAAATGACTTTCCTGGGCTGGTCTCACCCTATCATGTATCTGCTGCTGTTGATGGATGAGACTGGCAGAGTCTGCAGGCTCAGGTTCACTAGCTAATGCCTTGTCCCTCAGTAAAATGAATATGAGGACAAAGACTTGGCACAGACAATCAAAGGGTAATATTCCTTTACATGAATCTGATTTCTGGACTAAAAGCACCTTTTAGCCTTCTGCATTTTATGGTAGCAATTTATTTTTCTCTATGTAACTCACACGAGTGGTAGGCTCTTCAAAACTATTATCAGCAAAGTGCCTTTCTCTTAACACATTAAAATCCTTCCATTTCTAAACCTCGCCTCTTTTATAATTTAATGGTGTCCACATCAGCGCTTGCAAACAGAAGCGGAACAGAAACACAAGCTGACAGTCACCACACAGAAACATTTAACTAATGTTTCACCTTAAAAAAGGTGACAGGAGAAATCACCACCATGATCTAGGCAAAGCCCGAAGCAGAACAGCACACAAACGCTGCCATTAGTTTGGAGTCCGGCTGCAGACATCTGCGTTGCTGGACCAAGTGCCTAAGCTTAGTCATTCCCACACATGTTTCCAGGGAAAGGAGGCACTCACACCCACAAACAGTAGTCACAGCAAAAGGAGAGTAAAGCTCCTTAAATCACAGCTGGCTGATATGGGTTTACTGCCAAAACAGTGTTATCTAATGGACTTGGTGTCATCCAACGGGAACAGCAACGTGTACTTACACACGTTTTGCCCTCCTGTAGGCGAGCCCTTGGTGTCAGTGCTTGAATGCGGCTATGTGGCTGGAGAGTGCTCAGGAGAAGATCCAGAAATGAGGATGTGGCCGGTATGGGCTACAGAGCTCAGTGTAACTTTTCATCCCACAACGGAAAGTAACACAAATAATTGCTTTTTTTTTTTCTCACTTGTATCTCATTGCCTTTTTTTCACCTCAAGAACTGGGTTCCTTGTGAAAAAATTCATGCACCTGTGACAACAGCCCTGGCACCCACCTCCACCCCTAAAGCCTATCTAAAAGTACAAGCCATCTTTATTTCCCTTCTTTTCCTCTGCCTTCTGGCTCTTCCCCTGTCATGAGACTGCTGATCATGAGGGGGAAACCATGACACGAGCCAGGCTGAACTGCTGACAGAAAATGAAGATTGAGGTGGAATATGGACATTTCAGATGGAAAAGTTGCCGCTATGGCAACTTGAGTGTGAGCAGGCTGCTACTGCAAGCCACACCACAGGATGTTTTCCAGGACCCAAGGACCACGCAGTTTTGGAAGCCCCTCCGAATACTCTTTATCCTTGAGAAGCTTTCAATACCCACGTGTCACAACCAGTATTCACCTTTGAAAATCTTCTGGATCATTCCCGTGACTATTTGGTAGCTTCCGGGAAGGCAAACTTTAGCATCTCATCACAAAAGCTGAAGTTCTAAAAAGCTGCTGAGCTGCCTTACCCTTGAACAAATCCAGGAAAATGTATAATAACCATCGATTATAATTCTCATGTGAGGGCCAATGCACCTGTGGCATCATAACCTCATTTACTGACTCAGTGCATGAATAATTCAACCCTTTCATGCAACATTTGTAAGTTTGAATCCTTCTTGAGCTTCCTACATACAGTATGCTCACTGAGACTTTAACCTAAGCTATACTCATCCACATTTTTTATTTACCACCTTCACTTTTAAACTAGGATGATCTTCAAGAATTGAACTGTCTTGCAAAGTTATCATAGCTGGTAATCTCAAAATAAATCTTTTGAACAGTAAGAGACATAGCTACCATTGGCTCCTGAGTACCTGTCCTAGGGGTAATTTGCTTTCGTGTTGCAACAGTAGTATAATCCAGTCTCTCTCCATTTAAAAAATGAAAAAAAAAATGGTTTTGCAAGTATTCTCATAGCTGAAGGCTGGCAAGTAAAGCTAAACACAACTACCTCTCTCACTGGGGATCTAAGTAGCACCAGCAGCAAAGTCCTTCTCGCATTCAAGCCAAAGAACCCATTGCCTTAAGTGAGGGTAAGATTTCACCCCACATTTTTCTATCAGTTTTTAAACTATTAAATGTTCTCTCTCACACAGCTAGTGTCTCTCTCTCTTTGAATCTACACATGCACAAACAAACACACTTGTTTATGCTTTCCCACAGCACCCTTTTAACTTTTTCCATTGTAAGAGGGTGAAGTCCCAGCAAATGTCATTATTTCAGCTCTTGCGCTGTAGTACTTCCTATCAAAAGATCCTACCTTGGAGAATTAAATATTATATTGTATATAATGTAAGAAGACGTTTTGTGCTGCCAAGAGTTCAAAAATACGGTTGTTAATCTGAATGATCATTTTGGAGCTGCAAAATTTATCATTTCCCCTGCATTTCTCTTTGGATCTATAATTCTTTCATGTATAGATGGAAAAACCCGGAAAGTGTAAGAGGGGTTTTAAACACCTCCTTTCCTCAGCATCCATCTCTACTCTAAATGTCATCTGCAACATATGTTTACAACCTAATAACATCACCGGTCCCAGTGGAAACTCCAGATGTTGAGGTAAATCCCTTTCAGGTTTCACAGCAGACGTGTTGCTGCCCTCTCAGATCTGTTCCTCAGCTGACAGCCATAGGAAGGGGAAGGAAAGGGCGCTGCCGGCAGTCTTCCCAGGAGATGCAGCTTCTGGCTTCTCCAGAGCATGCAGGATCAAATCAGCATGTGATACCGTTTCTACGCAAACATTAGGAGCGGTCTCAAGCTGCTGAGCTCCCTTGGACTTTACACCTCCCAAGGTGTGGTGTAAAGCACACAAAACAGAGCCCAGAGGGACACCGGGAGGCTGCTTAGTCCTTCCAGCTGCTCACAGGAGCTAGGACTAATCCATAAAAAAATAAGCCTTATTGATAACATTCACATTTAGGTTTGGACAAAGGCTGTCTCAAGATCAGGAAGCTGGTCCTCAGGCTTTGCATTTTGGTATGCTTGCTCACAGAGCAGAAACCAAATCTTATGGCGTAAAGAAACCGCAGGCAGAATTGAATAAAGCACTGTTGCTCTGTCAGTCAGACACACACTGTAGACCCAGGCACCTGATAGGGATGGATCAGCGCTAAGCGTTACTGGCACTGAGGGAAAAAGGCAAAATGACTATCGGTGAACCTACTTGTTCTTTGCCTTTCTTCCCAGAAGAAGCATTACTGAAATTGTCTGGTGTGCGCCACGGGGCGATCATTTCTAACCACTCACTTAAGAGACTCTGACATTGTATTTCAACAGAAAGCAGTATTCGACGTGGCCAGCACTGCACGGTCTCAGCCATCTGCGTTTGCAAGTTCAGCACAGTCGTCTGCTTAATTTTGACATGAGCAAGCTGTGCACTCGGTAACGTCAGCAGCTGCAGTGTGGGACTTGAACAGGCTGAGAAATAATCTCTCTGCCTCTCAAAAAACATGTTTCGGTATTAGTTTGGTTTCCTTCAGGATCGTAATAATGGGCTGGGAACAAAAAAGACTGCGGGGAGATTTCTTTTCAGCCGGTAAGCCATCCCAGAATCATCAACAAGGCGAGCTTCTGACGCAGGGTCCAATTCCCCAGGCCCCCCTCTTACATATTATTGCATCCAGGCTCATAATCTGATTTTATACGTGTAATCCTGTCCACCCCTCTGATGGGAAATGGAGAGAGACAGCCTTTAAATCGCACTCGCATTCAAGTGTGCATAAGACCGGGCAAAGTGGGATCAGTCTCTGGTCTTTTGTTTGCTATGGTGCTCCAGCTGAGCCTTCATCGGGGTGGAGCAGGAGGACACGCTCGGTGGCAAAGTGCCTTCCTTCACCCTGGCACCATGTGAAAGTGACGTGTGGCTTGGCATCATTTAGAAACGGGCTGGTCAGGTTTGGCTACCAGTTGCCCTTTGCATTGTTTAACCTTTTTTTTCCACTGAGATATCAAAGTGATATTACTGATCTCTGGGTACTTAAACACAGACTGCATAAAGCACCTCCTTTAAGTCCTCCACTGGCAATTAAACACTCTAAGAAAGAATACATCAGAAAAAAAAAAGGAAATATATGTAGGTTAAAACATAATTAGTAGTTATATTTATTACCAGGCTAATTCTGAGTGGAAGGAAACGAGGTGCCAGACTGCAGGCAGACATGGCCACTTTCTGGAGGGCCCAAAGCAGGTCCCAATCTGCTGCTGCAGACTGTTTTGCCACTGAGCACTACAGCAAGACATGGAAAGAGACACACAGTTAAGCAATTGGAATCTGAAAAAAATTGTTAAAAGGGTACACAATTTCTTGACACACAATTACTCCTAAAAAAAAAAAATCAATGGGATTTTTTTACTCCCACTCCTTTGGTCTCTGTTGAAAAATGCAGCCTACATATGTTAAAACTAAAAAAAAAAAAAAAAATTTTTGCCCATATTTTGTATCAGTTATTCATTAACAAATACATAAATCTGCTTTTAAACTGTCTGTTTCAGTTTTAGAAACCAAAACATTTTTTCTGTACAGCAGAAAACATTTTGGGGGGGGTTCCACCAAACTGTATTTGCATCCTCTTTGCAGAAAGCCAAACCTTTGCAGTAAGAAACAAGTTTAGTTGCAAATATATTGGTCACCTCTAGTAAATCTATTGCCCCATAACAGAGTTCAGCCTGTCAGGAGCCAGGTCTGATAGATAGGGTGTTTGATACAGCCACCTGCATCCGTAAGCATGAAAAGGTGGTATTGGAAAAAGCAATTTATTTAGAGGACTAAAAACCAAAGTCCCAGGTACTAAATTGACTGCCACTGGCTTTTTCACCAGGTCTTCTTGATTTTTGTTTATGTTGCATGTTTTAGGAGGGAATAATAGGATCACAAGGGTTAGCCTGCAGAAAGCCTCAGCCTGGCAGTGGGCAGTAAGGAAAAATGGGGGTTTGGGGCACACAGAGTTTCCAGGGCCAGGACGAGGGAAAGGAAACATTTTGTTTCCCTCTTCAATGCGAGACATTTGATCTGAAAGCCACTGAGGTACAAAGATGGAAACCTGCAGCTCCCCTCTCTCCTGGCTTATTTTTCAGGTGAAACTGTACTTTCCCTGAGTGTCATAAATGCTGCACTGCAAAGAGCTATTAATAAATAATAGGTTGAGTATGTATACAAGATCATTATTTAATCTTTCAGTAATCTTTTGCCATGCATAATTTATTAAATGTTTTATTTATTGCTCATATTTATTAAAAATTGATTCTATTTCTTCTACCTAATGTCAATTTCCAGATGCAATAAATTATTAATATTTAATAAATTAAAAGATGCAGGGAAAGAAATATAAAAAAAGAAGTGCTCACTCCATGTCTTTCCCATTCTGCACAGGCATGCCTCTCACTACACATTAAGTGATTCCCATGCTTTCTGGGCAGGCTGGGGTTGCACTTTAGTTTACAACTTGGGGAGCACTGACAATAAAAAGTATGAAGTTCCAGAGTCAAACTTCATCATCCTCTTGCCCCAGGAAGCCTGTGGGGTTGGCTTCAAACCGAGGAGAGGCTCTGAAACTGAGCACTGATCTCAAAGCCATCAGACTCTGCTGTCAGGAAGTTTTCTACAACCCCAAGAGCTAGAAACAACAAATGAAAAATAAACCCAGAACAAATAACATGACTCTGGGATTGAAGGCTTCAAAAAACCCTGAAGATATGATGCAACATGTGATAAAATGATTCAAAACATTCATTCAAAACCCTTCCCAGCATCTGCACACAGAGCAACAGCAGCCTTAGATTGGATCCCGACATCACTGGGAGCTGGGGACACCCAGCAGATCTCAAGAAACATCCCGTTTTGGGGCAGTTTCCCCTGGGTAACCATTTTAGCTCCAGCCCAAGCTCCTCTAACTTTTACCCATTCACCCAGCTGGTAAGCTGGCAGCATGCCTTGCTCTGCACCAGCTGGAGTGGCTGGGCTCAAGGGGGAATCACTTGGTGCACCCTGTGCCTGGGCTAATGAAGAAGCCCAGCTGCAAGATCAGAAAAGTATTCACCAGCTCTGAGGTCTCTGGACATGCCTGCAGCACAAAACAAAACTAGAACATTGACAAGTTGGAATCAATTAAAAACAAAAACCAAACAATAATGACTTGATGGTCTGGAAGGAGTTGAGGAATGATTAAAGCAATTAAATCTGCATAACTTGGCTAAGAGATAACTGCAGAGAACAGAAGTACTTCCGTAAACTTGAAAGGCTTAATCCCCATCTGGGGGGCGAGGGCACGTGCAGAGCCAGCACGCAAACGGAGTTGGGAAACGCAGCAGGGCTGAGAGAAGGGGGACTGTAAACCCCAGCCAAGGCTGAGAAACCCAAACCTTTCACAGCACAGAGAGGAGGTGGGACTACCTGGGCAGGCCGAAATGGGTGAGGCAGCAGCCCTACCCTCATCTGTAAAGGCAGATGGAACAAAATAGCAGGGTACGTCTCAGAAAAGGGAGCAAGGCAGGGAAGGGGAGCACCGTAACCAGCAAGCGTTCGTCCTTGTGTTAGCGCTCAGCTGGTGTTATTCACTGCACCGTTCTGTTGTCATTTCAGCCCCAAGAGTTTAAACGATGTTTAAATTGACAGTGGCTCTTTCTGAGGCTGATGCTTCCCCCCATCCCTCCCTGCTTTCCACACACCCCATACAGATGCAGAAATTAGGTTACAGGCATTGAGAGCTGGGAAATTAAATGTGACTGCTGGATAAAGCTCTGCAAGTGACAAATCCAATGAGTTTGTTTTAATCCTCTTGAGCTGCTAAACATATTGACTGCATGGGCCAGTGCACGGCTCTGCCTTTCTGACAGAGCCAGGGACAGCCCTTTCTGCGGGACAACTACTCCTGGCTTTGATATGCACTTTGTCCTCCCGGTCTCTAAACTGACCTAGCTAAAAAGCAGTATTTACGATTAATAAAACACATACAAACCCTTTTATAGTTGTACGGATGCACCCAGATTATGGACCAAGTAGGTTTTGCACCAGTTTCTGAATGCTTACAGCTACAGCAGGTGCAAACCTACTGCATGGAGCACTGCCACGGCGCTCCTCCACGTTGGCTCTCCTCCCGGCCACACCAGCGCTGCAGCCCAAACGTGTTTGCCCTTTTAGCCAAGCTGTATGCAGGTACCTGCCTGTTCCCTGGGTTGTTGTTTTTTTCCACATGCCCAGCACAGCCCTGCTGTCCCCTTGCTCCTCACCTGTGTTGGGGGAGATGCTATCCTATGCCCTAAAGATGCTCAAAGTTTTATTCACCATTAGGCACTTCGTCCAAGGCTCCAGACTGAAGGCTCTTCATCAATCCTCCCTCAATATTAGAAAAACCTTCCATACATGTGCCCACCAGCATTGTAAAAAGACGATGGTGTAAACAAGGATGTGCCACATTTAATGTTGCACTGACTGAATCTGCTCAACATCCTGCCCCAGGGATTCAGGATATGAGATAACACATTTCCTAGCTCAGAGACTGTTTTGGATCATGTAATGTCTTTAGGAAGGGGGCATCGTAACTAATTAAGATGCTGAAAGAAATAAGCATGCCCCATTTATCCTGGTTATAAATTCCTCCTAATAGTGGATGGTAAAGGCTTGTGCTCTAATGCAGGGGAGCTGAGCTAATTTAGGAGAACGCCATATCCTGTTCCTTGTCCATCAGTGCTGCTCCTCACAGCTTCATTGCAAATCTTACAGTAACTGTTTTGAAAAGCTTCAGTTTCTAGGGTCATGAGATTGTGTTTTTGTTGCTGTTTCCCCTTTTATGCCCCCTTAAAACAAAAGTTTCTTTCTTATCTTAAAAAAAAACCCCTAACTGAAAAATGTCACCCAAGTTTAATATAAAGGGTGAGAAAACAAAACAGGCAATGCACATTTTTAATTTCTTTATTTTTTCCAAACAAAATCTTGCTGTATTGGTAAGGAATCTCAATCAACTACCTTCCCAGTTGACCAGAGTTTACAGAAGATCAGTTTTATTTTATTTTCTAACAATCGTGGGAAACATCTCAATTAACCAAATGTCTGAGAACCTATTCCCATTGCTCCCTGACTTTTAAGGCTCCCTGCATGCCCCGGGCAAGTAATTTTCCATCTAAAATAGCAACAGTAACCGAGTCCACAGAAAACAGTAAGTCCAAACTGCACCCTGGCCACCTTCTTTGGAGCCTATCAACTCATTCTTTTTACTGTTTCAGTGCAAAACCACAGAAAAGAGTGACTCTTCCACCTTATTGCTGCCTGCTATCCATCACCCACAAAGAACCTGCAGCTCTTGAGGCTGAAGTGTCCAGTATTTCCTAAGACATGGAGTCTCAAAGTAGGAATTTGCTTTGGAAAGCATAATAAAACCATCTCCCCCACATAATATTCCTTGATGCTATATGCAGCCTTTTCCAGGACAATATGTGACATTTGTTCCACTGCAGTTAAAATCCTTCCAGATTAAAGCAATAATGCAGAAAGCTGCCAAGTGGGAGATCCATACCCCGTTATAATTTCAAAAATCTCTACCTCACTTATCAGTGTAAGCAAAGTATTTGATTTTTAAGATGGATATGTGGAATTACACCAGGGTGTAATGTCAGGGTCCTGAATGCCCTTCCCCTTGGTCCTGGGGGATTGGCAGCCTGGGCTCGGGGCCAGCTGAGCTGGTGGCTTTGGTAGAAGGGCTGTCAAAGCCTGGGCCAGGATCCCCCCTCTTCTCTGGAGCTGCCCTTGAGCTGAGCTCCTGCCCTCGGTCTCTGCCTAAGATACTCCACAGCTTTGCTGCAACCATATCCATGTCTGATCCTGACCCCACCTGCCAGCTGATGTCCTGCCCAGCCTCAGCCCATCCCCATTTCCATGGAGGTGCCTGATGCCCTGGGCTAGGGCTGCCAGAAAAGGTAGGAGTTGAAATCTGTCAGTATTAGTTGAAAATCTTTGACAGAAAAGGAGAATGATGTTTTCTGTAGAAAGGAGACACTTCTACTGAATCATTTAATTTGATCTGAATTCCTACGTTCCATGAAGAAATGGTTTTGACAGAGAATTTTGTTCCAGTTGTCATTACAAGCAGTATCTAGGTGCATCTACAGTAGCATTTTCATTCAATTCAAAAGCCTGCTTTTGAAGCAAAATCTCCTGATGGTCCCTACTTACCCATGTTTTGATTTCCATCACTGAGTGATAGTGGACGGTGCAAACTGGATGAAGCTAAACCATAAGGCGGCCTTCAACTGCTAGTGGCTTTCCAATCCATAAGAACAGACTAGACCTAGTCTGAAGTAAACCTCTTTGAAATGTCCATAGGTGAACATTGGGCCCTCAGAATGGGGTCCATACAAAATCACTCAGATAGTGGAACCTTGAAATTGCTTTTTAAACAATGTATAAACTACCCAGACATATTAGTCTTGTATCTCGTTTGGATAAGCAAGCACTACTTGTAGAGAACTTGCACTATCTGAAATCTCAGTTGCCTGATACAAAGAGCAAAGATACTCTCTCTGAAGCTACAGTCATTTTTGCAAGTCATTGAGTCATTTTTTTCAGAACATTTTATCTCAGCATGTTGAGGTTGCCTGTATCTTGTTGGTTTTGACCCAATGATGACTTCTTGCATCACGTATTTCACATTTGTCGTGTGCGCGTGAATAGAATCACAAAATGAAAATTTCCTGAGATAACAGAAACACAGATGGCACCATATCCAAAGGTCTGTAAAAACTGAGTCATTCACTTTGCATCAGAAGAAATAATTTGTGTAAGAAAACTTGATATAAATGGGATTGTAAATAATTAGACAAATTAAGCAATTTAGACTTTCTTAAAAAATGCAACACAAGGGAGTCAATCTGATGATTAATGCAGACATTAGCAGCTTGAAGCTAATAGCTATACGTGGGTTCCCTGACCACCTACAGACTGCTTCCCAGATGGTGCATCTGTGTCTTGTGTAGAGGTGCACAGGATGCCTGGGGAAAGGCATGATGTGACAGGAAGCAAATGTAGTAAAACTTGCCACAAAATTAAATATTTGAAGAAAATTGTAGCTCGACATCTCAAGCACAGAGCATAACAGCCCTTCCAACATGAACGGGAATGTAATGGAAAGTCTGCACCAACTCTGTAACAGCTGATCATGAAACTTCGTCTCACTGCAGCAAACATGATGTTTGATAGGCAGCCTCTCCTCCCCTGTCCTGCGTCAGTAACTGCTTGGGGGCTGACCTTGTGAGATCCTGAAGGAGCGCATGGCCTGAGCTTTCACATCTACTGCCCAGCACACCCTCAACAAGCCCAGTAATTATAAGGCAAAAGCACTCTGATATCTAATACTCAGTACTATCGCTGAATTCTAAGCAGCCACACAATAGAGATTATGATAGAAAAAGGAGACAAAGTCAGGAAGCAAGGCATGAAGAGCAGACAGATACTAAAGACAAAAATACAACATCACTTCCCTCACCTTTCCAGACAGAGAAGCATTTCATCTCAGAAGAGATTTGATTCTGCATCGCATTGGTTTGTGGTTTGATATCCTTTTTTTTGACTAGTCCAATTTCAGCCCTGGCAAAATATAATTGGCCAGAGCTCTGCTTCTGTGCTTGAAACTTCAATTCAATAACCTCTCTCCTATTGTATTCCACAGAGATCCAGAACTAATGTGTGCTCGGGATATGAGAAGAATGATTCTCTGGGAGAAGTGAAGTTCAATTCCTTTCTTTCATTTCAATAAACTGAGGCTGACTTTTAAATTGACAGGCCTGTCAAAGGAGATTTTTTATCACAATTAGAAGCTGAGACATGTAGTGGCTTTATCGAAAGAATAAAATGATTTTTTTTCCACGTTTCTGTGCAAGTATCAGTCAGAAAAGGCAGAGCAGAGGGAACACGACCAAAAATATTTTCACAAATACTCATACTGATTAAAAAAAATTAATTTGTTCCAGCTGTGTTTGCTTCTCTCAAATAGGCAAATAATCCAGTTCTGGTCACACAGATTCTCACGGAAAGCAAACTTTGGAAACTCATGAGGATTCATGGAAAGCAAAGTTTACACAGAGGAGGAAATCAGCCAGACAGGAATCAGACTACACTGATTGCAACTGCCACTATGAACACGTACAACTATTATGGGAATATCAGAGAGAGTTATCGTAGTGCCTTGTGCAAGGCTTCAAACATGTCAGTGCACTGCTGCTCAAAGGAACGCTGCCTTGGACAAACCCTTGGTCAAACCCAGCAAGTGTCAAGAAATCACTTTTTGTAATGATTTAAACTTGTGTTTCTCTTACTTGAAGGACCCCAGCCCAGGAGGGTTCTAATTGTTTCATTTATATCTGGCTTTAATCTTTATGCTTATCCAAATCTTACATAGCCTTTATATTTATCCAAATCAGGAACAATCGGCTTCTGACCTAAGAAAGCCGTCTCCCTAGACACATAGCCAGGAATACTGAGTATTTAATGCAGCTGATGCATGGGGAAAAAAAGAACCAAGAAAGACAGTGACTACAGATGCAAAGAGGAGACAGCAGTGGCATTGTGCCCATATAGCACAGCTGTAATTTCAGTTTCTTCGTGACCCACAGCCCAGCCTGCCCTAACACAAGTAAGTTTGATACTCGCTAATGCTGCGGCTGTGGCAGGACAAAACCAAGACAGTGAAGCCGGGTGTTAAATACTCCAAGCATGGTGTCACAGCAAGTCAGATCAGTTTGCAAGCCAATGGGTTTTTAAGGCTGGTTTTGAGCCAATCCACCAGCCTGTCCTGCTCAGGAGCTGCACAGACACCCCTGATACCAGTGGCCAAGAGAGGACAGGCTCAAGCCTTCGAGCAGCAGCACGGAGTTGGTTTACCCTGAGCCAGCCATGAAGCTTTTGTGGCTAACGTGACACAACTTGCCTGGGTTTCATGAAAATGGTACCCGACCACCTGGATAAAAATAAACATGGACAGGTCTATGCAAGTGTTGTGAATATTAGGACAGCACAGCCTTACGCCAGTGACATGGTGCCATGAAAAGCTCGGCCTTTTGTATGCAGCCACTGTTGGAAGATGCCTTGGATACCAAGGAAGCAGTAGTTGGAAAGAGCAAGAGTAGTATTTTGAGTGAATGTAAAAGGGTTCACTTCTACAGAGGCAGTTTTCTCTCAATAACTTTTTTTTTTCCCACCAACAGCAGTTCAGAACCACGCAACTGGGGAATCCCCGTGCCATCTGGAACATTTCTGAATAGGAGTTTCATAAACCATTAAACAACACTTTTACCTCTCTGTGCCTCTGCACAAAGAGGTAACATGGATTTCTGTTTCCCTGAGCAGAGCACGCAGATAACCCAGAGCACACAGCAGCCCTACCAGGTTCACCACTCTTCAGAGATGGGGGTAGGATGGGGCTGGCACTGGGGACCACAGTCCTGCCCCACCAGGACAGCACCCCCCTGGTGCTGCTCAGTCAACCTGGAGGCACCCAAAAACACCCCAAGAGGAGAACCAGTGTGGATTCCCCTTCCCTGCAGACTCTGCCAGGAAAAAGGCAGGTTTCAGAGTTGTCCCTGCCCCACTACCAAGGCTTGCACAACTACTCTCTGCCTTCAGCCCAGAGTGGCAATCCATCTAGCTGGAAACGGGTCTGTCTGTCCCTTGTGAAAACCACCCTGTCCTCATCCCATTGCTTCTGGCCATTTGGTCAAACACTGGAACAGGCTTCCTAGAGAGGTGGTCAATGCCCCAACCCCGTCAGTGATTAAGAGGCATTTGGACAGTGCCCTTAATAACATGCTTTAACTTGGTCAGCCCTGAATTGGTCAGGCAATTGGACTAGGTGATCATTGTAGGTCCCTTCCAACTGCAATAGTCTATTCGATTCTATTTTTGGCCACTTGAGTAAAGCAAAGGGAGGAGTGCCCACCCCTCTCCTGCACAGCTCGTTGTGATACCCCTGAAGGAAAATGGTAGGTTGATAATTAATGGAGCATGTAATAGTTTGTGGCCTCCAGGAGAGACATAGCCTTGCACATTACCTCTTAACAGCATCATTGCAAATATAGAACTTTTTTGTTATTATATATAAATCTGTTTTATTTTTCCAACTGTTTAAGTGTTTCGTGAGTAAAATTCATCCAGTTCTTCACTGAGCAGCATAACTAACAAATCCTAGCTTTCCACAGAGAAGTGCCCTGCCTTCCAAAGGTCTCCAGCCAGCACAACACCGCCACACCCCCAGCAGCATCCTTATATCCTTGCCACATTCCTGCTTACCGGCATAAGAAAGGACAGCAAGTGCTGGGCTGGTTCCAAGCTACAAATATACCTGAGCTCACACTGCAACCTGTCACTGTGCAGGGACAGTAATTGGTGTCTCTCCTCTATCCAGAGGGTGGATAGAGGTCAAGTGTTATGATACTCATATGAATACTTAATCTTTGAGTTCTCTCCATCAGAACTGAACTTTCTTGATGTTTGCTGGGGAGGAGAGACTGACAGACAGAAAGATAGATGGATGGAAGAAAAGGCCAACGGACACTGAAACTGTGTGGTCTCATGGCCTTTGAAAACCGGACTGATGTGGGATAGCACACACGACCACCCCAAAACATCTCCTGGTGGCTGAAGTTGTCAGACTGATATTCCAGCACCCTGGGTGGGAGGAAGGTACAGAAGTAAGTCAGTCACTTTTCTTAGAGAGGTTCTCCTCATAAACCAAAAAAGGGAAAAGCATCTTCATTTATGCCAGGTAACAGCCTTGTCACGAGCTCTTGCAGACTCAGTGGAGGAGAGGACATCAGTCTGATAATGGCAATGCAACCCCCAGCATCTCAGTCAACCCTGCTGCTTCATCCTAGTGGGATTCCCAAATGTGAAGCTCCCTGCAGCTGTGCCTCTGAGGTGGACATGCTCCAGGGATGCAGGCCATCCTTCAGACCCAGAGGCACCCCAGAGGCACCCCATCACTACTGAAGCACAGTTGTTTTTCTCTTAATCTCTCCATTGATTTATAATTGCTCCAGACAATAATGATCCTGTGTCAGCTGCACACTCTTTCTTTCATTAGCCAGTCTACTCTTCATCCTCGCAGGCTGCGAGACGTTCTTGTGTCTGTGTGTTTGCCTCAAAGCAGTTTTACAACTTTTGGAGCAGGAATTGTTCCACTCTTTTTTTTTTTGCCACGGCACGTGGCAAACCGCAGCATGTGGCGAACCAACCCGACTGGGTTGCATCAAGCATCAAGCCTTCCTCTCCAGCAAAGCCCTCTGTGATGCAGCAAGCAAAGGCTGGCCTGAGCAGAGCAGGAAGCCTGGGCTTGTGGAGGTAAGCCGGGGAGAAGAGGACCATCTCAGGACAGGAGCCTCTGCAAGGCTTGGTGGTGACTCGGCAAATCTTTCTTACTATTCTTTTAAAAGTACATTTCTAAATGTGTTGCCTTGAGGCCAAAGAAATTCCCAGAACAAGCATAAATTTTTCAGGAGGATGGAATGTGTCTACTGCTGTTCTCTAAGACACAGAGGAGACAAAAAGGGCAATTTTCTGACTTCAAAGAAGATATTTTTAGTATAGACTTCCAGCAACATATCTGTGCACACACACACAAGTATACTACATATAAATACATAAACATGTCTATGTGATTCCCACCACCATGGTTTTGACAGAGCCTGAGCCATCGTTAATCACCACAGAAGCCCATCCTGGTAAGCCATCTTCATGTTCCTCTGCTATTAATCATTAACATTATCCACTTGAGCTGGAAGTAAAGCACTTTCTCTCCCAAGAACATCCTAACTGACAAAGGGGAGAGAAAAAAGCCAAGCAAAACTTGCTTTGCTTGTTAATGAAAGCCCCGGTAATGCAACAGCCTTGCTCCCTTTTCGTGCTCGCTACCTGGAACAGCTGCAGAGTCATTAGCAGGCTGTTGGTCAGGGCTGGGGAGTGGAAAATGACGTATGGCACCCTCAGGGTTAATTGCATGTGCCACCATTTAGGTGAATAGAAAACCCATGCACTTGTCCTGCATCTAAAATGACAGCCTTATCCCCCGTGTCACATAAACATGATTAAGAAAATAAATATACTGTTTCCTCAGTGACTGAGCATTAAATCTTAACCAACATCCTGCTGAACCAATAGAAATGCTTTTCAGCTCAACCAGCTGTGGATCAGGCCCTAACTGATGACGCAGGCTCCTGATTTTGTGCCCTTGCAAACCACCTTCCCTCTCTGCCCAGGACGTTCAGCCAGCGCAGCTGTGAGCACCCGTGCTAGCAGCCAGGAGGACGCAGAAAATTCAGCCCGTGCGGTTTTTGGGAGGCAGGTCAGGATGAGACGGTGTTTTGAAGTAGCTGCAGACTGACATAGTTATTCTCTCTGTATATTTGTCTATATGTCCATGTATGTATACTCAGAATATTTGCACTCTGATATGAAAGTCTGCTGAATGGGACCCATACATTTCATCAGCCATTCCTAAAGCCTGAAGGCTTAGCAGGCTGCACACTTCTAAAAACATTGAGACATTAGCAATTTTTTGTGAAAATATGGAAAATGTGTAATCTTCTGTTACGTGACTTCCTGGAAAAGAAGTCTGATCTCTGCTTCTTCCACATACTTCCAATTTGTATTGCTGCACAAGAGGGGATCCGGCCATTTGGAAGTGGATATAACTGAATAAAATGACTGAGGCACTAATCTTATTACTGACATACATTACTAACATTTCCCTTCCACCAACAGTCCACACACATCCGGGGAATGATGCAGTTTTTTAGCTAATTTACAACTAACCAATAAAAATACCAAACCCAGAAGAATCAAATCCACTCGAGCCAATTCATTCTGACATCTGGATAGAAAGCATTTGAATAATATGGACAAACCCGTTTCCAGCTTTTCAGAAAATCGGTTTGGAAAGGAATTCAGGGGACCCTCCAACCCACCCCAATGCCCTGAACTCTACCACTGGCCAAAGTTAGAAAAATTCCACAGTTGGAGTCAAACTAGGTTTCATGCATCAACAAAACGGTCCAAACAACTGGGACTGACCAACATTTTATCTGACAATTTTTTTTCTGATTGGATGTTTTCAGCAGCCAGCACGAGTGTAAATTACCCTTACTTCAGGCAGGTAAATATTTCCTTGCAACAGGGCCGTGAAAAACAGGTCCACTGTGAGTCATTTTATCTCAGGCAATTTTTCATAATTGGACTGCATGGAACAGACTCCTCTTGTTATTGGTGTGATATCAGATAATAAAATAAATAATTTGCCACTTATGCAAGCAGAAGGGAAACAAAACAGATTTATAGCACTGGGATTTGGAAATGCTTGTTACTTGCTTGTTTTCCGTTTTGTGTCTTCTCCAGAGGTTAAACAAAAACATCACTAAGTATCTGTCTGCAAAGAGGTACAGGGGAAACAACAGTATGTATAAAATTGAGACTTCAGAGGGGAATTTCAATCAGCACATTATCAGGATATTCTGACAATATTTAAAATCTCCAGAGATAAAAACAGTTACTAGAATTCATACAGCTGTTTGATGCTGATCTGTGATTGCTCTTAACAGACAAAAAGCAAGAAAGGGAAAAAAAATAGACAAACAATTTTAGAAGAAATTAAGGAACATGAAAGAGATGAAGGAAAGAAGAGGAAGGTGCAACAAGCAGAGAAAAACATAATAACCACCAGTGGTGGGAAGCAAAAAGAAAATGCCTTAAAATAAGAAAGAAGGCACATACCTTTCACACTAAGAGTGATGAAACCTAAGAGCACATTACTGTAAATTCTCCATTTTGTGATGTCCTTTCTAAAATGGTGTGTGTTAGTCAAACACAGGTGTGATTTGGGTTCAGAATGGGAGTAATGGATTCAATTTTAGTATGTGCTCAAAAAGGATATAGAAATAAAAGTAAGTAAATAAGCATAAGCTTGAGCATACAGAGCCCCCTCCATCTGCAGAGCCTCAACAAGGCAGAGTTCCTCAAGGAAAAGGACGAAGTGCCAAAGGAGAAGAAAGCAGAGTTGGCTGTAGGGTAGATATAGGGTCGGGCATGGCAGTGTCAGATACCCATGAAGGGGACTGCCCCCCCAAGCAGATGCCAAAGCTGGGTGAACCCAACCTCAGGCTTGGGGAGATCCATCTCCTCCTGGCTGTGAGGCTATTGGGAGCACCCCAAGTGGTGCAAGGCACACAGCAGCACCCAGGAAAGGCTCCTTGCAGAAAATAATGATCGCCATGAAGAGCCTGAAAGCAGGAAAGCTTTCCAAGCTATGGCGTTAGCAAGGGAAACAGCCTCCACGGCTGTCTGAGTCTTGCACTGGAGGTCTGAGGCCACCCTTACCTCTACTGATTCCCCAGGGACACGGGCGCCCACATCTAAGCACAGACCAACCCTGGGTGCTTCAGGGAGCTCCCTGCCCCGTGCAAGCTCTGCTCTCTCTCCTCTCCTCTGGCATTTTCTGTGCTGCAAGGAGAGGCCATGGCGGGACAGAAGTTCGGCCCCTATTTTTGTCACCTCCTGGAGGATGTTGTTTCTTTCCATGTGCTGTATAGGGTGCATAGTCAAAATCATATGCCTTTCCCGGGCATCAGTAATTGGATATTTAACGTAAATGGTGCAATGCCCCTCAGACTGTCGCTTGCCTGCTCTGCTGCTCTCCCGACAGGCCACTCAAGATATATTAAAGTCACTAACTCAGTGGATTTGCTTTGTACAAATTCAATTTAGAAGTTTCTCATTAGTTCAGAGACATGAAATGATGGACTGAAGGTTTCAAAACTGTTAAGTACAACTGTGAGAAAGATACTTTGTTTATGCCTCACTCTGACTTCAATTCATCTCCCATGCTACTTGACACCTATTTCTGAGTAGTATGTACTAGTATAGAAATAAATGCTAAAATCTTATGAAATGGGAAAATTTCTTCTTCTGTGAATTCCTTGAGCACCATGTAAGTCATGGAAAGAACAAAAATACTGTATTGAAAAGCCCCCAAATTAAACACACTGAAGAAGAAGTTTAACCCCAGCTGGCAACTAAGCACCACACAGCCGCTCGCTCACTCCCCCCTGGTGGGATGGGGGAGAGAACCGGAAGGGTAAAAGTGAGGAAAAAACTCGTGGGTTGAGATAAAGATTGTTTAATAGGTAAAACAAAAGCCGCGCACACAAGCAAAGCAAAACAAGGAATTCATTCCCTACTTCCCATCGGCAGGCAGGTGTTCAGCCATCTCCAGGAAAGCAGGGCTCCATCATGCATAACAGTTACTTGGGAAGACAAACGCCATCACTCCGAACGTTCCCCCCTTCCTCCTTCTTCCCCCAGCTTTATGTGCTGAGCATGATGCCATATGGTGTGGGATATCCCTTTGGTCAGTTGGGGTCAGCTGTCCCAGCTGTGTCCCCTCCCAGCGTCTTGTGCACCCCCAGCCTCCTCGCTGGTGGGGTGGTGGGAGAAGCAGAAAAGGCCTTGACTCTGTGTGAGCACTGCTCAGCAATAACCAAAACATCCCTGTATTATCAACACTGTTTTCAGCACAAATCCAAATCAGCCCCATACTAGCTATTATGAAGAAAATTAACTCTATCCCAGACAAAATCAGCTCAACTTCTTACCCAGGAAAAGCAATTTTAGAAGATCTTGGGTTTCAGAAAGCCTCCTAAAATGCACACATTACATTTTAAATACAAAGAAGACCTATTACCAAAGAAATCATCACTCAAACATATTTGAAATGCTATAAACTCCGGGAGGAAATCAGAAAAGAAGAAAAATCAGGAAAAAGAAAATCAGTAACTGAAGTTGAATTTTTAAACACATGACAGCTTCAGCCTTTTCACTGAGTCTGGATTTAAGAACTTTAAACAGGAATTAAGAAAAAATACTGAGATCACAGTCTACTCGGAAGCTACACACAAAACAGAAACGTGTTTGAAAAAATTTTGCATTCAGAGGCATTAAAATTGTTCAGTTACTACCATCACTCACTGAGAAACATGACATTCCATCACGAGTCATCTCTGCATGGAAATGGGCACAAAATGTAGCGTGAAGCACACTGAGAAGCCACAAATACAGGACCCAAAGAGAGAAGGAGAGTTTCTGATGTGTGACAACAGTGTGATGTCGGCTAATATCAACTGTGACAGTGCCTTTACCTTGGTACATGGGGCAGGTCACAGCGAGGAGGTGGAAGTGCCACTGACACCTCCCTGGAGGAGACCCACTTCCAGGTGGGAAGGAGGAGACATGGGGACCCTTTCCTAGCTACTCTGTGGCTTTTTTTTAGCATCCCTTGGATAAATGCACCCAGTAAACCCAATTGCTGCAGCAACTAGACCCTTACAGTGTAGCTCAGCTTACATAAAACAAGGAAATTTTACAGGGTTGCTCTGCTCTTTCTGGTGCCCACCAACCCATGGCAGAGAGGGGCACTCGTATATCTCATTTAAGTGTGCTTTAGATCCCCCCGCAAAGCTGTAACTGTCTGTGGAGGGTGTTGGGCGAGGGCATACCGAGCCCTCAGCATCAAAACAAAGGCAGGTCTACTGTCTGGATAAAATTGCTGCTGAGCACGTTGGCACCTGGAGACCAGGCAAGGCAGCTCACACCAACATCATGGTTTCTTCACGGAGGCGTTCCCAAGTCCGGCTGTCCAGGTGGGCGTAAATCCTCCCTCTGCTCAGGTGGGTGTAAATTTGTGCTACCTTTTCCACCTGGTCTGGAACTCCCAACTGCCCAGGCATGCCGTCTGCTGCACATAAAGATCTTCTAGCCTTGCTCATTGCCAAGAAGGGAACATGAAATTTCTCCACCTGAAACTTTTGTTTCTGGACCTCCCCAGAAGCAACACACCCAAACCTGCACATACAGGGCCCAAACGCCAGCTGATGCTCCTTCGCACTGGCCCCTTTTTCCTCGTACGTCCCAGCTAATGCCCTTCACCACTCACACCCCAGGGGCCCCAAATGCAGAACTTCTCTAGGAGAACAACAAGCCAAATACTTCCTACAGCACCAAGTACACACAGCTTATCCCACACAATCTTCCATCGCCAGTGCAGCTACGTCCACTGAGGTGTATTTACGTGGCACAATTCAGTGCAATTCATAACTCGTTCCTGTCACTGTGCATCGCATGCCCTTTGTGGCAGACAGCTGTTATTCATTCTAAGACTGTCTTGAAGTTTTCCTCAGAAAAATCCTCTACAATTTCAAAAGCTGTGATTTTCTTTCTCTCTTCTTTTTTTCATAATCAGACTAGAAAATTGCTGGGGATTTTTTTCCCCTCTGCTTTTAGAAGTCAAGATCGTGTTTTGCTTGCAAACAAAGCAGCTGAATATTCTTACAGTCAACCTCTTCACTTAAGGAAACATTTTTAACTTGTTCACTTTAAGGGCTTTGCAATGAAAGTCCTTGATTAGCTAAAGAACATGTGCTAATTAGTATTTTATTATTAAATTCCTGTGCTGATCTTTCCTTTGGAAGCATTAAAAAACTTAGCCTGCCTCTTACCATTTTTGTGGTCATTTGAAAAAATTGGCCTGCTTCATAATGACACAGGGAAGAGCTGTGCACAACTGGATTGTAAATCTTATCCAGAGACAATCCAGCCTGTGTGAAAGTAGCATCCATATGAAAAGTATCCAGGCAAAAGCCTTGCATCTTCAATTTAAACAGGCCTTGAACAAACAATTTATACAAGAGTCCAGAAAACAGCAAAACTGCAGGAAAGGAACAAGCTCCAGCTGAGCGGCTCATTATGGTGGAAAACAATCACACCTGGTCCTGCAGGTGGACGTTTACCTCCATCACCCCACTACTCTCACAACAAGCCCCCAAACAGCACAAGTGACATACTAGCTGTGGTCATGGTGGCTTTTGATCCCCCAACGTGAAAGGGCCATACAAATGTACAAAAGAAAGGCAAGGAGTACTTGGGGGTTTGTCTCAAATTTACCTATACGGGTGTTCAAAAGCCCAAAGACACCAATGTAAGAGAAGAGACCACTTGCCTTGTCAGAAGAGGGGAACACCCAGCCTAGCCACAGAAACAGCTTGAAGAAGCATGGAGGGGCAGACCGTATGCAGCTCCTACGTCCTTGGCGGGTTCCCTCGAAAGCCAGACACAGCTTGGCAGCAGGGTGCGTTTACGCCCCCCCACCCCATGATATCCCAACAGTTGAGCACAGGGGAGAGCTATGCATTTCCTAACCACAAAGGACACATGCCTGGAATCAGATTCCTTGTGGGTGACAACGGTAAGATCGAGAGCTAAGCTCTGTTTTGAGTCATTCATCAGCTCAGATGTGAGTTGTCAGCATTTGAAGGTTTTCCACAAAAGCTACCACACAGAGTCTGTGCTCTTTATCAGTTCTCCAGCTATAGCAGTAGAGATGTGTCAGACCCACTCTCTTCATTTGTTAAAACTTTCTGCCTAATTTGACAAACTGGAGGAAAGTTCTAGATATAACTGAACATTAATTAATCTTCTTGCACTCTCCTAAACCTCCACTTCAAAGTAGTACAGATTGTGAAACATAAAAGGAGAACGATTCTCTCTCCTTTAAGATACCAGCTGAGACCCTGCTTCTGGTTTCCCCTGAACTCAAACCCAGGCCAATTCCCTGGTCTCTGAAGCACCAGAGACCTCTAAAGATTCTGTCCAGAGCACCAGCTATACATCCTCCAATTTTAATTTGAAACAATTAGCTGGAACATAATCAGGGAATGAAGAAGGCTTTTAAGATAGGTCCAGGTCCTCACCGTTTTTAGGTATACTATTCTGGGATCGGGGGCACATGGGTTACTTTTATTTAGATAGGTATTTTTGGTAAACTGAACTGCAGCCTTGAGTCCACCACAGGCTCCACTCTCTCCTTTAGAGTCACTGAATCATTAAATGCCCCGTGCTGGAGGGGACCTCCAGAGGTCGTCTAATCCAGCCTCCTGCTCAGAGCAGGGACAGCCGGAGCAAGTTGACCAGGACCTCGTTAGCTGACTGTTGAGTACTTCCAAGGATGTGGATCTGCAACCTCCCCGGGCGGCTGTTGTCTATCATGATAACTTAGTCATGTAAGGCATTGGCATCTAGAGGTGGCAGATCTGACTCAGGACCTATGGAAGACCCATGCCATCTGGAGAGGCAGCTGTAAGCCAGGCAGGATATGCCAGGACATCTCAGCTACCACTATGTTCAGGTGGCTGAATACAACTACAGGTGTCCAAACACAGAGCCAATCTCTCATGTGATGTGAAAGGGTATTACAAGCTGACCCCGTGGTGGGGTTAAGCAATCCCACCAGCACTGGACTGGCAGCACGTCCTCCCACGCCTGCCGGAGATCCGCTGAGTTCAGTATTCAGATTTGCCAAGCAAGGCTGTGTGAACCCAGCGTGACTGTGACTCTTACAAGATAATCAGATGCTAGCAATAAAAGAGAGTAAAATAATTACAGGTTATAAAAATCAAGATGTGTTCTCTATCTCATTCTCCAGCTACCTGCTCGTTGTCCCAGACCAGGCAGGGATTAAAGACTGTAAAATGCATACAACCCTGAAATCACCATGCCATGGACAGCTAAGAAGGGGTGCTGCTTCTGTCATCTCGAGGCTTGAGACCTCTTCACTGTCATCTTATGCAATTCCACCAAACATTGTTTTGCTAGGAAAGAGCCAGAGTGCTTTCAGACTTCAATGGGAGTGGAACTAACTGCATTTCAAAATGGTTCACAAGACCATGTTAAAAGCTTTGCTGGTGACATAACACCAGGTCTACAATCCTGTGCAGAAATATATAACTGAAGTGCAATTCGCACATGGTTATTTAGGCCAGTATGAGAGAAAGCCTATTCTTGGCCATCAAAATGGGACAATCAGCTGAAATCAGTGGGAATTGTGCTCAAGTATGGCAGCGTGGGGATGAAAAATTATAGGCACGGTAGAAATCTATAATGTATTTACTGTGAGGAAGCTGAAGCTGAACTCTAATCCTACTCACCTTTTTTTTTACAAAAGTACGTCAGTATTTGCTTTTCACAAACCTGTTATGCAAAGAGTACTAAAGAGAACTTTGAGTCATGTGAGAAGAGTCCAGCTCCTTGAGGACCTCTGGCAACTTAGATACTTTGCATAACTTTTAACAGTAATGCATAACTAGGGAGGGAAAGGAATACCGGGTGTTAATGGGTGTAACTCCACTAATTTCAATAAATTACAGCGCCAACTCCAGGCCTCAATTCAACACACAATATTTTTTAGAGCACTGGATGCAGAAAATAAACAAGCCTTTTCTATAGCTTTTAAGAAGATGAAGTGTCCAGGTTCCAGCTTTCCAAACCTATTTACTCCCAGACAAAAGGCAGGGAGTAAAAATGAGATATTTCAGTCTAAGAAAATAGCAGCAAACTGAAAAGGGATTTCAGAATGGAAACACTTGGACAACCTTCTTTGTTCAACAACTCGTGCTCTAAGTATAATATTCTGGCCCTGAAACTAAAGCTGAAGGAGATTTTATTACAAATGCAGCTGCATTTATAATTAGACAGTGAAAAGTAGTAGGAAAAAATAGCATAGGAACAATTTTGTATGGGGACTGCGTGACCTAATAGCTGCTTTTCAACTCTAATATCAATGATTTTGTGCTCTAGTTTCCTTCATCAACTGACTGGAGACTGTTTTTAAAGTCATAAGGAAACTGGGAACATACCAGTTTTATTTCAGAATCACAGAGAAATGGCACAGATAAGAAAAAAGATGGAGTTTTTACTCTTACCTAAACTGATTGCGTATTGTTTACAATTGACTGCTGCAGTGGCCGTGCCTGTTTTGCTACTGCTAGACGGGAGAGAGGAATCAGACCCCGTATGACATTTCCAGACAGCAAGTTACAGACAAAACTTGTAGAAGTGGCAGTTCTTTGGGTTTCCATAGCAACCCAAGCTGCAGTTGTCAGTAATTAAAATTAACTCCATAGTTTTATTAGAATGCCAGTAGTTGCCTTCTCTGATGACGGAGACAAAGCAGAAGCCATAATATCTGCAAAAATAATAGATTTCTGTATGCAGCTCAGTCATTCCAACAGCAGTGGTCAGCTGCATTGCGATCTAGCCCTTGCCACTCGCAGCACTGTTCTGGCATCAGTTTGAACAGTAGTGGGAAATGCTATCTACAAGATTTTAATCCAACTCCCACAGCAAGCTCAGAGCTTTGCAGATGCGTCCTGCTGCTGACACCCGGTTCTCCCGCCTGGGCTGTCCCAGGTGTGTCCTCTTCCCTCCGCAGCCTGCTGCCTGCTGCAGGTGAGAAAGGCGAGAAAACAACAGCCCTTCTCCAGACCAGGTTCACCGAGAGCCCGACAGCCGCTGAGGTCAGGGATCTTGCTGGTGAGAAGTTGCATCCTGTGAGTCCTAAAAGCTGGACAGAAAAGCCCATTGAGATGGTCTTGCCAGGCTCTGACCTGGCTTTAGGGTGGCTCCTTTCATTCCCAGCGAGCTGGCACCCCTGAGCTGCAATCCCCAAAGCAATCGCCTCTACCGCAGATCACATAGCATAGGCAGGGGGTGCAGACTGCTACAAGTGGTGCTGGTGTTGGGGAGAGGAAAGTTACAGCCCTCCAACCCTCCCCAGCCATCCACTCCTACAAAAAGCTCCCTGGCAAAGGGCTTGTCATACGGAATATATCTACATCCTAAGCAAAGAGGACAGGGGAGAAAGTCTAGCACTAAAGTCCCTGACCAACCAGTGCTGCTTCAGCCAGCTCATTTCTGGCTCTGTCCTGGACCTTCCCCACCAGTTGTCTGCAGAAGAGAGTTTGGGCATGCATGTTCAGGTGGTTCATTGCAGGACTTTTCCCTAGTGTGACTATTAGACGGATTCGACTAGACCGCACGACGTTTGGCTCCCTCCACCCCACAAGTTCTCCAGCGCTATCCTGGGCAGCTTTGCAACCTCACATGCCCTCGTGTTAAATATCAGCAAAACACACCACAAGGATCATGTGAATAAACCACTGCTGTAGTGGGCTGTGGCACTTTACTCATTTTCCTTTAGACAAGTGGAACTGGAAAAACACTGTAAAAATAACAATCATGTTTCTATGGCCAACATCCCCCTTGTGGGGCCCAGTGGAGAGCCAGGGCCAAGCGCTGCTTGGTGTAGACGCAGCCAGTCTGCTCTGGAGGGAGCAGAACGGACACGAACCAGTCTGTGCTCCTTGGCCTCCCACCCGAAGATCAGTCCTTGGCGCTCTTTTATTTAGTAGTAGGGATGTATCCATAGAGAGGGCTCAAAACCAGTCCTGCCTCCAAAACACTCTGTAACTTAATAGAAAAGTAAATTATTTTGCTTCTCGGAGATAGATTATATTTTCCAACTGGCTAAGCGTAAATTTAAATTCATCCCTTAGGACCGTAGCCTACCAGCAGCTAGCATGTCCAGCAAAACAGATACTCATTAGTTGCTCTTAAAGTTGTTAGGAAAGCCAAAATAAAGTGTTATATTAATAAAAAGTATTTTCCTAATGTCTACCCTGGAAAGATAGCTGTTAACAGCAAAAGAAGCACCTGCATTTCATTGTAGTAAATCAAATAAGGCGGGAAATGGAAACACCAATGATTTATATCTTTAGAAAGAATGGGAACACAAAATACATACATATGCACATGTATCATAAGCTCAGTAATAGCATCAAAACTATTTGCAGAGGGGCATATACTGTTACCTGTTAGTGAAGGTAATATCTATGATTAGCATGTCGTCTCCTACCAAAAATATCATTGACAAAACAATACCTTCTGTGATGAAGTCTTGAGGGGGTTTCTATGGAAACCATTGACTTCAACAAAAAGGCTCAACTGGAAGTGTCTGGGTTTTAAATCTTTTTTAAACACAGTTTGAAGCAAAATTTTGTTGCTTTTTAAGTTTGGAAATCAGCTTTCATTTTCTGTTTGCTCATTTCCTCCTCTTTAGGCAACAAATACCTGGGAAGTTTTGCTCTTCCTAATTTTTACCCCAGAAAGCCTCAAAATACCAGTTCAAGAACCACTCACAGAGCAGCCCAGAAGTGCCCCAGAGCTGTGATTCAGTAACCCATCCTGCAGACTGAACAACCCAGTCACACCATGATTACTGTTCACCACTTCCAGCTCTGGTTTCATGCAGAAACAAAACTCTGGTACAGGCGCAAACCACATTTTCCAGGAATGTCTGTACAAGCAGCACTACGCAGTGATAAGCGTTCAGGGCATGTGAACAAGAAGGCTCCCGATCCTTTGGAAGCAAAGTCGTGTTCAGAAGTCTCTGCAGTCATTTGTGGCAGCTCGTTATACAATGCTATCAATAGTCAAAATCCTTCCGGGAGTCAGGATATTTTTCAAAATGAGGTTGTATTGCTCCGGCGTTGTGTTGGGGTTGTATTGCTGTGCTGCTGCATCTGACTGCTTCCTTTCCCTCCTGCTTGAAACTTGATAAGATCGCAGTGGGAAATGGAGCATAAGATGAATAAACAGTGGTGTTACGTGGTGAGAAATGCACACAGGAATAGAGGAAATCCTACATTTCCTTATGAAGATAACTTTTCAAATAAGACTTTAAGCAAACACGCAGGTCCTAGTCACAGGGGGAGCCTGATGTGAGCTAGACACGAGCCCCTAAGTTTGTGTGTGTTGTAAAGGGGCATTTAAGCCTCTATTTAAAAGGTATCTAACAAGTGTCAAAGCAGAAATCCACATCCAGACCTCAGGTGCAAAGGGCTTAATGCTGATGAGCATTAAACTACGACTGTGACGTGCTGGTGCAGGCTGCCCAGAAACCTTGCTTGCTGCTTCACTGCAGCGCTGTGCCTCTGGTCAGGGGCACGTGTTCAAGAAGTCCCCCCCCAGATTGCTAAGCATGCCCCACGCGCGGGAGAGACCTCTGCAACCTCCAACAACAGGGTGACACAGCTGCTTGTGCCCCTCAAGCAATGCACAGTGTGCACGCTGCACCTGGGGATTTGTTGCAAGGATAGGGTGGGCTGCAGAGCCAGAAATCTGTGCAAACGCAGCACCACCTTGAAACCCACCCATGGGCAAGATTTCCACGTGTGGAAAGAGGGTATATGCAGGAAAGAAGGATGTGTCAGCACCCCCCCACCCAGCCCATCTGGCCAAAGGGTCACCAGGACAGCTCGCGGTTTTAAAATGAAGCACATGCTCAAGTGTTTTGTTAGAAACCCTAGGCCACTCACCATGTGAGCAGCAGCACACCTTTCCCAAAGCAAGCTGTCTGGAAAGATGCCTGGCTCTGTCTGCGTAGGATCCAAACTGTTTTTAAGGGACATACCCCAGGGACTTTTCACACGTATCACATCAGTCTTGCCATTTCACTGGTTCTTTGCTTGTTGTTATTGCAATCATTCACTCTTCATAAGAGGCACAGCCTCCCGAACCGCCGAAAGACAAAGCCACAACAGGCAGTGAAAGGCACGTCTGACGTAGGCTGCCCTCAAGGACTTTCTCTGTTCCAGAAAGATCCCAGGAGCACGGTGGTGCTGGGGTGGACAAGGATTGTGCATGGGTGGGATTCAACTGGCCAAATGCAGACATTGTCTCCTGCAGTAGGCACCATGAACTCACTTTATAGTCAATGGAGAGAAACTCATCTCGTCCCATGCACACACTGGAGAGTTTTGAATGAATCAGTATGTAAAGTCAGGATCAGCACAGAGAAATTGAGGTCTTCGTTCAACTGCCTGTGCACAGATGTCTGGTGCAGTAGGACACAAGGATACATGAACTAAGCACCTTAAGTTAGGCGAGACTGATCTCATCTCATGCAACCTTGGGCTTAGTATTACAGATTTCAGCAAAACAGAGTGGGATTCATATTCAAACACCTTCGGTGTGCAGGTACCCACATGCCCAACACACTTTTCTTTCACCCCAGAAAGAGTTACAAGTTGCAGAGTCAGGTATTACTGTGCCAATTTTCCCTGACCAGATAAAATTCAGGCCAGCAAAAGCCTGCCCAGCAATTGGAAAGCAGCTGCCTCTGCACAGCGTGATGGAGGTAGGAAGGAAAGGGGAACCACAACTCTCGACACTGCCACTCAGAGAGCCCAGCACTCTGAATACCTTCTCCACTCATCCTGCGCAGCAGGATGCACTCAGCAGCAGCGAGCGCAAGTGGTGCTGCCGGAGGCAGCCAAGCGCTCCCAAACTCTGGCAACGCAACCGTGCTGCCGGTAGAAGTGGAGAGAGAGTTAACGGCAACAAAACTTTAAAGATATGGCTTCAAAATCTCAGCATCTGCTCTGAAGTAGTTAAACCTGTTCTCTGTATCTTTCTGACCTGTCAATAGCAATAAAATTGCCTCCTTTCCTCCTGCATTTTCTATACACCACTACACAGTGGGATTTCAACATGCAGACACGGCTTCTCTAGGGCTTTATACTTTTTGTCATGGTTGGCTGCATTTTTCAGAGCTCCTCCTTTTACCTTCATTAAACTTGAATAAAAAAGGGTCTATTAAAAAATGCAAAGGGCTCATTTTTCAAAATCAGCCCTAGCCTTCAATTTTTCAAGGTTAAAGACTGTTTCTTTCATTTGGTTTAATCCCAACTGCAAAAGAAAGGAAGAAACACTGTTGCAGAGTAATTGAGAATGTAAATGCCGCGGGACCAAGCAGAACAGCCCGACAAAACCACCTGCCCAATTAGCCAAGCTGGGGTCTCCGTGGTTAGCGATGGGGGGAAGACATCTTCTCAACAGAGCCATTCAGAACAAGAACCAAACTCCTGTGCTCCAGCACGCCTTCTGCAGAGCCCTTTCTTTCCCTGACTGGCATTAGGTGCCCAAGGTTAAATCCTTCAGTCAGCTGTATAAACATCCCCTCATGTGCACTAAACTTTTTCCCATCTGTGACCAACTTTCAAAAGAGCATTTGGCCAGATTTTCAGGAATTGGGGCCAGAGCAATCAGATAACTTCCAACCAACCAGACAAGATGGAAATTTTGGGTTAGGTTTGGTTTCACGACTAAACACCCATTTTCAAGGTGGACCTTGTCTCTCAAGCTTCTAAGTCACTTAGGCTATTTTTAAAAGGTGACGAAAGAATAAAAGCCCCATATTTTAAAGAGCTCAGTGCACGGGTTTAGACACAGACTGTTGCAAACCGTCAGTGCTCTCCTCACGCCAACGGGGCAGGCAATGACATTTGACTTGGACAGCCAGCCAGGAGGTGCACAAAAGCTCAAGCTTTCTTGAATCTTTGAGACACTTCTATAGGTGCCTGAAATGACAGCTTGGGTTTCTGGGGAAGGTGTCCAAGGAGCGCAGACAGACAGTGTAGGGGACTCTGCCAGGAAACTGCAATGTCTCTAGAGTTGAAAAGACCATTGCCAGTAAGCTTGGGGGATGCACTTGAACTTACCACTTTAAAAAGACCCCTTTTCCACCAGGCTTGTTAATCCCTGTTGCTGCAAATGAACATATGATGAGAGTGTGAGTGTAAGATGTCAAACTAGTGAACACAATGTTTTTAAACTCACAGTAACAGCCACCAGCACAGCTGCTTTGTCTAATATTTTACTTCAAGCAGAGAAGAGCATAGCAGCATTCCTGTCTTGGCATATCATGTAACACAGCAAAAGTCTTCAACAGATTTTAAATATTTTTTTGCTGTAAAGCATTCAAAGCAAAGTGATCAAAGAGTAGGAAATATATGGCACCTGCTCATTCCCTATAGCTGATGGAAACTGGGGGTTGGTTTGTGTTGTTATTGGCTTCTGTTCGCTTCCTGGTCCAGCCCAGAAAAACAAGATTTTTATAACTGCTTGGGAGGAGGAATCAGTTCAGATGCTTCAGACCTAAAATCAGATCTGCAGCTGACCCTCCCTGAATTAAAGAGAATATCCCTCCTTACTGGAAACATCAGCCAATGCTCTAAAAACCGTCTGTCATTTAAACCTTGTTCTCTTTGTCTAAGCCCTCTGCATATACTTTAATTCTTATGGCAGAATTGTACAGCTAATATCTTTTGTTAAGCTGACTTTTTAAGGCAGAGAAATGGAGGCAGGAAAGCAAAACATCTTCCCCCAAGCCCATAGGGATGGCTGGGCCCAGACTTGTCCCGCCTGCATCAGGGGACTAGTTGCCTTCTCCAACAAGTGGGGGGAAATGGAGAGCTCCACAGCATGATTCAGCTCTCCCAAGACATGGACCACCTTGGGAAGTGCTCATCTTTTTCCATCACCGTACAGACAGCCAAAAGTGGGTGGGGTGCTTAACCAAGGGCCCCTGTTAAGTGCATGGAACTGGGATCAGTGGAGAATTGTGGCAGAGCTGAACACAGCCTGAAGTGGCTTTTTAAATGCCACATTATTTAGCTGGACTGTTCACTTTACTTTCTGTGGCCATTAAATTGGAAGCCAATATTAAAATATTCTATTCCAAATGCCAGGGGTTTGTTATTTGGAGGTTTTCATTCGTCTCACAGAAACTCTAAACTATCCTGCAGGCTTTGATGAGCCCATGCGGGTACGCTTTCTGCAGATCATGCCTCCTGGTCCCCTCACCAACGTATTCTTTGTGCATACAGAATTGCCCTTGTTTGTGGTAATGAGCTCAGAAGCTTCTCTTCTTCTTGTGGCACCCAGGAATACTTCCCTTTAGCTTCCTTATGAAAGCTGAATTGTGTAGGAGTAATATTTGTAAAGCATTTTGTTAGACTCTGTCTAATGAAGCACACTATCAAACAATCTTTTTAAGTCAAAAAGACTGATGGCAGACATTTCCTGAGCACCAAACTCACTGTAATACATTCAATGGGCTCCTACTGTGGGTTGCACACTGGAAATACATTTCCAAAACTA
Source organism: Fregata magnificens (assembly GCA_013389945.1). Lineage (NCBI taxonomy): Eukaryota > Metazoa > Chordata > Aves > Suliformes > Fregatidae > Fregata > Fregata magnificens. The sequence continues at coordinate 284,235 of WAAD01031067.1, forward strand.
GGGGGAAAAAATGAAGAAGAAAAGATGTTTTTTTACACATGAGCAATGGAAGTTATAAAATTTCTCCCTTCCTGTTTGAAGGAAAATTAGAGCTTAGATCTTCCAGCTGCCACTAATTCACTTGTAACAAAGCATGATCAATTATTGCTATAAAGAAAGCATATTCCAAAACAATTGTAGCTGAGGCAATAAAACCACCCGTTAGAACAGACACATTGGACAGGCTCCAGTCAGTCTCATTTAGGTGAGTAATTTAGGCAAAGCTCCACTGCACTTTTAGGCAAGTGGTCCAGGAGGGGAGGGGGAAGAAGATCGTTCAGGCAGCCAGATACACCCCTCTGCAGTCTTCTTCTGGAGCCAGCGAGGAAGGGTGTGGCGGGGATGCAGGCAGCCCTGCACCAGTGCCTCTCTCGGCTGCATGGGGCATGCCGAGAGAGGCATGCCATGGCCCAGCAGGTCAAGGAACCACCTGGAAGATGCCACAACTAGGAGGATGGGCAGCATACAGCCTCAACAGGACTCAGCTCCCCATTGCATCCTATAAGCTAGAGGTGGGCAGCTGGGGAGCTGGGGCCACCTTCCTTCGCAGTGCCCACACAGGTGAGGTCTCTAAGGGCAGTTGACTAACCCTGCATACTACAAATGGCCAGAGCATGTCCCACCAGCAAATCCTCACTGTGGTTCCCCTGGTACAGTTTCAGTTTAGGGCAGCTAGTACTTTCTCAGACAGCACCTGGGCATGGCTTGGGGATGGCATGGGCCATAAGAGGGTGCAGTCATCGCGTTTTGCAGAGTAAGGGAATATAGCTGTATGATGCAAGCTGTGCTGTGCCAGTTGTCCTCAACACAGAAGAACGGTCCCTGGCCCATTTATTTGTTTGTTCAGATGTAGCGACACCTGAAGCATGGTCTAGCAGCCCAGCTCCCTTCCTTCTGAAAGGGTGCCTAACCCCAAGGTTTGAGTGAGGTGTCTTCTAATCTGCTCCTCACCTGAACTCATGACACTTGTCTGCATGGCTACAAAGTGGATTAATTTTGGCAGGACCAGTGGCAAAACGCAATCACTCAGGATACTCCATGGCCTAGCAGTTAGGACAGTTATAAAGTATTGATGTAGGTACTATATCACATAACTTCACCACAAGTGAAGTCCTTGGAGGAATGCCTCAAGCACATTAAGACCAGTAGCTATCACCACCTTAAACCACAGTCCAACTACACAATCTCATCTAACTATTCAGGCTTCTCTGGGGTCAGTTCAGGTGGCTCTTTGCCCAACCTTGGACCGCATCAACCTTTGAGGTGACCTGCTCCTGAGAACAGGCACACCTATATGCACCTAAGGAAATAGCATTTGTCACCCAAGGAGGTCCAGGAAGTCCTGGAAAGCAGATGGAAAGGTTTGTCTGAAGCTGGGATGGGGTTCAGAGTGGTGGAATCCCTGCCAAGATGACAGGAGGAGCTCTTCCTTGGATGCTACTCAAAATACACTTAAAGTCAAATATTATTAAATGCAGAGCTGCCATATAAGTCTCTGATACTGACCAGCAATACGTGGCAATGAGAAGGTGTAAAAAATGGGGGAAGCATGCCCTATTCCCACCCTTCCAGCTCCTCCAGCAATCAGCAGTTTGGAGACTTCTTGGCTTGGGGGATGCACATGACTTTTGTGCTTGATTGACACAACTGACTGTATCTTCCACCCTCTCTTTGCTTTTTTACCTCCACAATATTTTTTCATGACTTCCATGATTTAACCATGTGTATGTATGAAAAATTCTTCCTTTTGTTTGTTTGAAATTTCCTGCTAATAACGCCTTATATTATGATGATACCTATATTATAAAAAATAGTGAATAATTATCCTTTATTCACCTCCTCTGACCATCGGACATCACCCCTCAGCCATCTCTTCTTGGTGTTGAAAGTCTACTCTTTACTACTTATCTAGTATTTCCTGTTATAGAAGCTATTTTGTATTTCTGATTAACACTCTTCTCTGCAACATTTCATGTTCTACTATATCCTTGTTCAAAATTGAGTGACCAGGATGTACACAACATCCCATGGATTTATAATGTAGAATTACTGTTTTGGCTGTTGTCTTTTCCTTTCTTATTATATAAACTATAAAACCCAGTGTATTAAAGTATGTCTGAATACAACTGAGTTCTCAAATGAGTTCAAAACGGGGCTTACGCTCTGAGTATTAACTGGAAGCCATTGTGTGCAGGTACATTTTTCCACAGGCTTAATTTAGAGACCAGTTTTGAAAGCTTGACTCAAAACCATCGGAATGATGAATCAAATACATCTTTGAGATGGATTTTTGAGAATGATCCTTTATCAGGAGTTCCTGCACGTAATTTACCAAAGAGGAGCCATATCATTTTTGAAAAGATTAGTTTGTTTAACATCAGGTTTTACTCCATAAAAATAAATGCCTTCTTGTTTCACGGATCTCCTTCCTGGATTCATTCCAGCTTGCAGCTGCTGACTTCAACAGCAAAAATAAATGTTGGCTGTTTGGCTGGGTACTCCTGCAGGTCCAGTACATATGGCACTCATCTCTGCTGTGGGTTGATGCTCAGTCCCAGCCCAGCCTGAGGTCCAGCCCCATCAGTGTCCCTGCAAATCCAAGCTAACTGGCAAACTTTGCACGGAGTCCTGAGCTCTGTGGAGAGGAGAGGTTGCAGGGCTCAAATTTGGTCAGCAAGGAGCTGGGGTCACAGAAGCAAAACCCACCAGTGGCTCTGCTGAGCTTTTCCTTTTTCGATTCAGTGTGGGCACTGTGCACCCCAGCCATGTGTATCCTCCACACATGCTCACAGAATGGACAGAAAACATGTGGGACACGGGGCTCATTACATTCAAACCTGGCAGTAGACCCCCCCACTTCATCTACCAGTATAACCACAGTGAGTGGAAACTTCTTGGGCTTCACACAAAGCTTGTTCAACTTAACAGAAAGTCTGTTTTGCATTTGAACAACTCATGCTTGCGACTGACTGCAAAACTGGTAACTGAAGCCCAAATCATCATGCTTGTGGAGACCTGCTGCAGAGCATGGGTTGCATCCACCCCAACCAGGGTCTGCTATCCCCAGCACAAACAGAAACCGTCCTGGCTCCCTAAACACGTGAGGTTCAGCTTGCAGGCTGACAGGTGGGGAGAGGGAAAGGAGGAATCTCTGTCCTTATCAATGAGCATACATGATCAAAGACCTTCTGAAATACCTTAAGCACTGAGTATCACGGAAGCCTTTTCTGGTGGTAGGCCTCCCTCTGGAAACACAATTTATTTTTCTCATAGTTAGGTGTTGCATAAATGCTGATCACATTGACCTAAATTTGCTTGCTCCTTGCTTTTGTGTACTACCCACTAGCTAGCTGCAGACACAGGTTTAGATTCATCTTTTAGCTCTTCAGCTCCACCAGTTCCCAAAAAGCAGCAGTATTGCAGGTCCTGCTACAGCAGGCCAAAGTTTTGGGACGTTGTTTTTTTGCTATCCAGGCTATTTTTGAAAAATTATACTTGGAGAACAGGAAGTATCTGATTTGTGAAAGTCAAATTAATCTAGGACCCACACCCTGGCTGTCAGTGTCCTTTGGGGAAAAAAAATAGGATGAATCAACAGAACCTTTTAGTTCAGATGCCATTTACTAAAATGCAACATTCACGTTGTCTGCAAATAGCAGCCAGCTGAAACTTGTTGGAAGATTAAGTTTCAATTACAGCTGACATTTCCAAAACACCGTGTGACAGAAAAGCCATTCATATCCCCAAACCCAGGCAGTCATCTCACATCTCCTGTTTCTGGGCATCATCTGTTCAAAGGGTCATCGCTGGCAAAAGCCACTGAAGAGATACAATCACTGACATTTTTGTGCTCTGGCAATCATGGGACTCATGAACACTGGAGATGTTCAAATAAGGAGAGCAATCACACAGCACTCCCGGTAGCTTGCAGAATGCTCTAGTGTTAAGCACACATTGAAGCTAGTGTGATTTTAAGGGAGATATTTGTATTGTACAGGCAAGAGAGCTATGTATACGTTCTTCCCCACTACCGTAGAAGAAATGGGGAGAGAAGAGAAAGGAGCTGACCAACAGGTACTAGTGGTTTGGGGAAGAAAGGTCTGCCTGGATGTTTGAGTGTTGTTTTTTTATCTCTCACAGACCTCCTATGAGTCTCCAGCAAGCTGTTTACACCAAGTTTAACAGAAGACTACAGGAAGGCTTAGACAGGGATGGGTGGCTCTGGTTCTTGTCCTTCTGGGCTTCCCAGGCTCTTGTGAGCGGGATCCAGCAGTGACCTACATGGGTATTGAGAGCATCCTCCCAGGGTAACTTCTTCTTAGGGGTCTTTGAAGCTACTTTCCAGTGAAACACCTGCAAGTGTCAGCCACTCAACCAAAAAAAAAAAAAAAAGAAAAAAGAAGGGATTGGGCTGTGCACCTAAAATGGAGAGATCAGGCGTAAACTGAGAGGCCAGCAAGTTGCCAGTCATGTCCTGAGCTTGGACAGGCTGTCTGAGCATCACCATCCCTGAATTCCACTGCTGTTTCCCTGAAGGGTCTGGGGACAAATACGTGGGTGGGTTTCACAGCTCACGCCTGCCCGGCCACCACATGCAGCTGAGCTGGTTAGGTGACAGCATATTTGGATACGCCTATACCGACTGCAGTGTAGACCGGCCCTTGAATTGTGCACTTGTGGCTGGGATGGTCTCTTGATTATAGTCAATATAACCAGTAGCCTTTTGCACAAGAAGGTCTTGGCCTGTCACTGGGGCTGCTAGATGCTACCAAAATGTCCATTTGAAATAACTCTAGTTATAAGAACATGGTATCCCTGAAGGTGTATTCTGAGTATTTCTCATACAGCTGCAAGCTCTTTGGGAAATGGGACCCTTCCAAGGAATGGAGTCCTTCCTCTGTGTGAATGCAGTCATATCAGTCACAGAAATGTTATCTAAAACTGCCTATAGTGGAGCAGATTTGTGCTATCCAGAGTATACCTAAAAATAAAGGAAAAAAAAAATAAAGAAAGCTACAGGAGGATGACTTGATGCCAGGAATTTTCTTGTAATATGTCCTCAGCTGGACGAAACAGCTTCTAATTCCACTGATTTAAATGGTTTTGAGGGACAAGCTCTAGGGTTAGGTAAATGGCTGTTCTTAATCTGACTTACTTGAAGATTCACAGCACACATCTGTCTTACAGCTGCAACAAAATGTTTATCTTCATCTTTGTAACAGGAGAATTATAAGATTAATTGAAAAAAAAAGCATACATCTGTAATGCCCATCTCCCCTTTGCCTTGAAAAATGATAAATATTCTAAAACTCCAAAACACTATTCGTGATTTTAGCTAAGCCATCTCTTGACAAGCAGAAATTTTACAAAACTACCCTGATACAGGAACAGGAGCTGAACTCCCTTGTTTCGGGAAGAGATCTTACTTGGGGAGAGGTCTTGTCAGAGATCCGGTCTCTCTCACTTAAGGCTATTCTATACTAATAATGCTATTCAGACCATCACTAAAATGGTCTGACCCCTGTGTCCAACACTTAGGTATCTCATCTTTCAAACACCTGACAACGCTTGGCATTATTCAAACGCATTTTCGAGCTATACGAAGTCCCTCAAACCATCTTCAGATTGCTCATTGCGCTGATGAGTATTTCCTACCATTTTCTTTCTCCAATTTCCTCCCTGATAGCATTTAGCACTATTCAGATTACTTTGTACATAAATGTTAAGTGCTGATAATGTACACAGCAGGGCTATCGCCACCAGCTCCTTTCTCCGAGAGAGACTGATCTACAACCACAGCTGACAGCTCTCCCTCTGACACCACCTTTCTGACCGCTGTAAAGTGTCTTTCATCCCAGGATGCTTTTAAAATCAGACTTCTCACCCAAACACCGTCAGAGTCGTTGGGCAGCTTTGCACACTGTAAACGGCAAGACCCAGGAGTCCATCTACATCTGCATCCGACGTTAGGATGAAATACAGCTGGGCTATAAATCACCTTCCCATGAGCAGGTTTCAATGGGAGGAAAATCAGATTCCATGGACATGTTTCAGCCAACCTACTGATAGAAATAATCAAGAGATCAGGACCTCAGGGCTTGCCATGGCCTGAACTGGAGGGAGAAGGAAGGTGGTGGGATAGGTAATGAAGATGCGCTGAAAGCCCAAGCAGGTATTTAATGCCCATGTATGACAGATAAAAGTCAAAAGACAAAATCAACTCCCATTCACGTTTTATTCTCATGGAGGGTCTTGAAAAGCTAAAGGGGTCCTACTGGGACTCTGGTCTGAGCTTCAGTGGGCTTCAGTTAGATCGGATGTGAGGCTTAAGGCCGCTAAACTACCTTGTTTACTTTAGCTGTTCCTTCTTTTGCAAAACCTCCACAGTACTTCCTTTAAAAATGTGTCTTAAACAAATATGAACAAAAAATACCTCATTATTGGCAAGGAAGCTGATTTACTGGAAGATCTAAGATTAGTGGTAGCTTGGGCCTTTTCCTCTGATAATTTGAGTGTGAATACACAGAACACTCACTTGCTATTCTTTATAATAAATCATTAGCAAGTATTTGGAAACAAAATGGTACAGCCATTTCCTACCTTGGGCTGACCCTTTTTCTGATACCAAATGCTTGGTATCATACCAATGATACCCAGTGCTTTCCACTAATAAAATAATTCATAGAATCAGAGATTGGATTGGGTTGGAAGGCACTTTAAAGATCATCTAGTTCCAACCCTCCTGCCATGGGAAGGGACACCTTCCACTAGACCAGGTTGCTCAAAGCCCCATCCAGCCTGGCCTTGAACACTGCCAGGGATGGGGCATCTACAACTTCTCTGGGCAACCTCTTCCAGTGCCTCACCACCCTCAGAGTGAAGAATTTCTTCCTCATATCTAATCTAAATCTACCATCTTTCAGTTTAAAGCCATTACCCCTTGTCCTATCACTACATGCCCTTGTAAAAAGTCCCTCTCCAGCTTTCTTGTAGGCCCCCTTCAAGTACTAGAACACTGCTATAAGGTCTCCCCGGAGCCTTCTCCTCCAGGCTGAACAACCCCAACTCTCTCAGCCTGTCTTCATAGGAGAGGTGCTCCAGCCCTCTGATCATCTTTGTGGCCCTCCTCTGGACTCGCTCCAACAGGTCCACGTCCTTCTTATGCTGGGGGCTCCAGAGCCGAACACAGTACTCTAGGTGGGGTCTCATGAGAGCCGAGTAGAGGGGGAGAATCATCTCCCTCAACCTGCTGGTCACACTTCTTTTGATGCGGCCCAGGATACAGCTGGCTTTCTGGGCTGCAAGCACACATTGCCAGGTCATGTTGAGCTTCTCATCAACCAACACCCCCAAGTCCTTCTCCCTCAGGGATGCTCTCAATCCATTCTCCGCTCAGCCTGTATTTGTGCTTGGGGTTGCCCCAACCCATGTGCAGGACCTTGCACTTGGCCTTGTTGAACTTCATGAGGTTCACACAGGCCAACCTCTCAAGCCTGTCAAGGTCCCTCCAGCATGTCGATGGCACCTCACAGCTTGGTGTCGTCAGCAAACTTGCTGAGGGTGTACTCAATCCCACTGTCCACATTACCAACAAAGATGTTAAACAGCGCTGGTCCCAGTACTGACCCCGGAGGAATGCCACTCATCTCCACTTGGACATCGAGCTCTTGACTGCAACTCTGAGTGCAACCATCCAGCCAATTCCTTATCCACTGAGTGGTCCATCCATCAAACCCATGTCTCTCCAATTTAGAGACAAGGATGTCATGCAGGACAGCATCAAATGCTTTGCACAAGTCCAGGTAGATGATGTCAGTTGCTCTTCCCTTATCCACCAGTGCTGTAACCCCATCATAGAAGGCCACCAAATTTGTCAGGCACGATTTGCCCTTAGTGAAGCCATGCTGGCTGTCACCAATCACCTCCCTGTTTTCCATGTGCCTTAGCATAGTTTCCAGGAGGATCTGCTCCATGACCTTGCTGGGCACAGAAGTGAGACTGACTGGCCTGCAGTTCACCAGGTCTTCCTTTTTTCCCTTTTTAAAAATGGGGGTTATGTTTCCCCTTTCCCAGTCAGAGGGAACTTCACCGGGCTGCCACAGCTTCTCACATAGGATGGATAGTGGCTTAGCAACTTCATTCACCAGTTCCTTCAGGACCTGCAGAAGCATCCCATGGACCTGTGCACCTTCAGGTTCCTTAGATGGTCTCAAACCTGATCTTCTCCTACAGTGGGCAGTTCTATATTCTTCCTGTCCCCGCCTTTGCCTTCTGCAACTTGGGCAGTGTGGCTTGAGCACTTGTGGGTGAAGACTGAGGCAAAAAAGTCGTTGAGTACCTCAGCCTTCTCCATATCCCAGGTAACTAGGTCTCCTGTCTCCTTCCAGAGACGGCCCACATTTTCCCTAGTCTTCCTTTTATCACCGACATACCTATAGAAGCTTTTCTTGTTGCTCTTGACGTCCCTGGCCAGGTTTAATTCTATCAGGGCTTTAGCTTTCCTAACCTGATCCCTGGCTGCTCAGACAGTTTCTCTGTATTCTTCCCAGGCTACCTGTCCTCGCTTCCACCACTATAGGCTTCCTTTTTATGTTTGAGTTTGTCCAGGAGCTCCTTGTTCATCCATGCAGGCCTCCTGGTGTTTTTGCCTGACTTACCCTTTATTGGGATGCATCACTCCTGAGCTTGGAGGAGGTGATCCCCTTGAATATTAACCAGCTTTCTTGGGCCCCTCTTCCCGCCAGGGTTTTATCCCATGGTACTCTAGCAAGCAGATCCCTGAAGAGGCAAAAGTCTGCTCTCCAGAAGTCTGGGGTAGTGAGCTTGCTGTACGCCCTCCTCAGTGCCCTAAGGATCTTGAACTCCACCATTTCATGGTCACTGCAGCCAAGGCCGCCCTTGAGCTTCACATTCCCCACCAGCCCTTCCTGGTTGGTGAGAACAAGATCCAGCATAGCACCTCTCCTCATTGGCTCCTCTATCACTTGGAGAAGGAAGTTATCATCAATGCATTCCAGGAACCCCCCGGATTGCTTATGCCCTGCTGTGTTATCCCTCCAACAGATATCAGAGTGGTTGAAGTCGGCCATGAGGACCAGGGATTGTGAACGTGAGACTGCTTCTATCTATAGGAGATCTATGAGTTCTACAGAGGGCCTCGTCCGCTCAGTGTTCCTGGTCATGTGGCCTGTAGCAGACCCCTACTACAATGTCACCTGTCCCTGCCCTCAGTCAGCTCCTCATCCATCCCCAGATGGAGCTCCATGCACTCCAGCTGTTCATTGACATAGAGGGCGACACCTTGTCCTCGTCTTCCCTGCCTGTCCTTCCTGAAGAGCCTGTACCCTTCCATTCCAACACTCCAGTCATAGGAGCCATCCCACCACGTCTCCGTGATGCCAATAAGATCATAGCCCTACAAGCGTGTGCATGTCTCTTAACTCCTCTTGTTTATTCCCCATACTACATGCATTTGCATAGAGGCATTTAAGTTGGGCCCCCAATGAAGCTGACTTACTGGCTGGAGTGGCTGGAATTCCTTTGTGCTGCTTTTCAGGTGCTCTCCTGCTGACCTGTGATCCTTCTCCAGGCTCTGGGCATCTGTTGCTGGCACTGGCATCAAACTGGTAGGAGGGGGATGCATTGAGGTTCCCCTCCCCCAGCAACTTTAGTTTAAAGCCCTCTTCACCAGCTTGGCAAGCCCATGACTGAAGATGGTCTTCCCCTTCTCTGACAGATGGACCCCATCAGCCCTCAGTAGACCAGGTTTCTCAAAGCGAGTCCCATGGTCTAAGCAGCTGAACCCCTGGCTGTGGCACCAGTCCTGTACGCTTTTGTTGATTCACCAGATTCAACTGGCCCTTTCAAACCCCTTTCCTTTGACCAGGAGGATTGATGAAAAAACCACCTGTGCTCTGTAATCCTTCTTGATACTCCTCAGACTGCTCCTGGCTCTATCACTGGTGCCCACGTGAAACAACAGCAGCAGATAATAGTCAGTGGACTGTACAAGGCTTGGTAGTCTCTTGATGACACCCCTGACATGAGACCCCAGTAAGCAGCACACCTCTCTAGAGAGTGTGTCAGGTCAGCAAATGCGTGCCTCCATACCCCTAAGAAATGAGACGCCTATACTATCACCCATCACCTTTTCTTAGCTGCGCTGGTTGTTATACGGAGAGCAGATTGGGCTGCCATACTCAGCTCCAGCATCTCTCCTGGTGTGACGGGTCTTTCCTCTTCGGTCTGCAGAGCAGTGAAGTGGTTCTGCAAGGGCACCTCAGGCTTCAGGGGAAGTCTCTTCCTCCTGCTGGTCCTTGCTGTTGCAACCATCCACTCTTCTAAATTGCTGGGCCCCCCCTCCCTTCTGTGTGTACTGGTGGGAGAGTTTTTGGCTGTTTGGCCATGGGCTGTGGGTCCACTGCAGGCTGCACTTGGAACCACCTATCTAACTCCTTCTCAGCCTCCCTGGTGTTACACAGCCTTCTCACTGCCTCCTGCCACTCAGCCACCTGCTGCAGGAGGTCCTCCACCTGGGCACACCTTTTGCAGGCAGGTCTGCCGCCTGTCCCTGCCCCAGGAGAAAGGTCCAGGCACTTCTGCAGTCTGAGGTCTGCACTGCAGCCTCTCCCTTCAGCAGCTCCGTCTGGGTGGAGGCATCAGCCACCACGGGGGTAGATGGTGCAAACGCCCCAGCAGGAGCTGCAGCCTTTGCTCTCAGACAAGTGCCCACCATTCTGCCTTGAGGGTCAGGTAGGATGAGTGCCCTTGACCTGTGCATATGGTCACAGAGTGGTGCCCAGTTGTTGGGTTACGTGTGCTTCAGGTCTCCCACTCAGCCAGTGGAATGTCCCTCCTTCGAAGAGGCGCCCTCCCTGCACACCCTCCCGTGCAAGCTGCCACACCAGGGCCTGTTTGCCCACCCTGTTTGCAGGGCTCCTGGTCGCAGCGCTCCCTGGGGCTGCCTTTTGTGGGAGTGGGGGGTGGCCACCATTACTCCAGGCCCTGCCCACGCCTCGTCAGCTGCTCTCATGAGAGCTGCCAGCTCCTGGCGGGTCTCTGCACTCCCCTGGGGTTTCCTTTTATTGTAGAGCCATATGCAGCTTGTTGTGATGCCATTAAGAAAAGCCATATGCAGCTTGTTGTGATACCATTAAGAAAGGAGCTCACCGAAGAACACGATGCGGTCGTTGCCAAGGGACGAGACACGTGCGACCTCAAACAAGGTGCTCAGCTTTTCTCCAATTAGGAGCCCAATGGGTGTATTTACAATACATAGCAAAAGGAATGAGTTTCAAATACAACCCACGGCTAACTGAATAATAAAGCTACTGCTAGACACCGTGTTCATATGATACAAATAGCAGGAATCTATTTCAATAGCTGAATGTCAAGCAGTACATCTATTCTTACAGTCATATTTTTAACCATTTTTTAAAAACATTTACCCCTTCTCTGGTAACAAAAGGATCATTTTTAGCATGATCTTCATGTATGTCCTAAAACCACTTATGTGTCTTCTTGACCCATGAAACCAACATTTTCCAAACTTTTCAAAATGGAGTCATCATTAGTTTATACAGCACCTTAATTTATAAATTTCTGCACTCTTCTAATGAGTATCTCACACCTCTCTTTCACCACTCTGCCTTAACTCAAGAAAAATAGACAATTTACTTCCAGCTGGAGGAATTCAGTCATTACCAGGAAAATAAATCTACATGATTTCACTGGACCCTTCCATTAAAGCCTGCAACCCTTTCTCCAGAGATGTCAGCATACATACCAAACAAATGATATCAGCTAAAAATCCCTTATCAGCATGCTCAGATTTACTAGTCTAGCCTTCGAACTGCGGCAAACACAGTAATAGATTAAATGTCAGGAAGAAGTTCATCCTTACTGTTTGTCCCCACAGATAAGAAAACCAAGCATTGCAGGCTTATAAATTTGTCATTAGCCATAGTTAAAGGCAAGCTGTGTGAGATCCTTGCCCAGCACTGACTGCTTGCCTGCCTGAACGGTAAATGAGCAAAGAGGCTGTTGATGGCATACGGCTTGCAAACAAGTGGCATTTCTTTAACGAGTCTCTGTCAGACGCACACAGTGTTATACAAATACAAGCATTTCAGATACCTCGCTCTCCTGCTTTGTGCATCCAGCAGAAGCTGTGAGGACCTATAATGTATTGTCTGTCCATCTGCGGCACCAAGGGCCCCTGTTTATCACCCAGGAGGGCACTATGCCTGCATTCCCCCCAGCCCACAGTCCTCCGCCTTGCTCTTCACTCCAATATTTCTGAGTTAACTTCATTCTTTTTTCTCTGCCTGTGGCGCATAAGGTTCCTAGCATCCTACTCCTCTACAAGATGCAATGCCCCAGGGCTGAACCTCAGCCAGTGAATGAGACCACCACCTCTCAAACATGGCAACATCTCCAGCTTAGGAGCTGCAGGCATAGCCTTGTTCTCCACCATACTCTCTCCCTAACCAGGAGGTGCCCACCTCAGTAACTGAAAAGGTGTTCAAAAGCCCAGGTAGACCATATTCCTAGTGTGTCTGTCTCTGGGCAGTGCATAGGAGCAAAAGAGGAGCCACGCTGGTAAGGACAAATGACCCCAATAGGACATGTTGTTTAGGGAGAGCGTGCAAGTCTGGCCACTTTCTCTGATCCATTCTCCTTGTACCACTCCCAGCATCCACAAATGTTATATTAGGGATTTTACACAATAAAGCCCTACACTACTGAATATCCTCTATTTGCTGATGGATCTGGTGAATGGTTGTTCTATCTTCACTTTATCCATGGCCTTCACCACTCTTCTCCATCCTGGAAAGTGACCACTAAGCCCTGCCCTCTCCTTGCCGTTTGTTAACCAGCTTTCAGCCTGTAACAGGTCTTTCCTCCAGCCCTGTGGCAACTTACTTCCTTGAGCAACATCTGGTGTTCATTCAAGTAGCCACCCAACCAAATACATGATATCCACTGGATCCCCTCTATCCGTGTGCTTCCTGACACCTTTCCAAAGCTGCAGCATGATGGTGGGATTGGATTCCCTTCCCAGAAAGCATGACAACTCCTTACCAGCTCAGAAGGAGTGCTCAGAAAACTTATTCTTTATTATGAAGTCCACCATCTTACAAGGGATGGAAGTCTCTTGGGTTGTTGGGAATTACACTGGCAGTTCACCAGTTATCTGACACGATGGTGGTTTGTAAAAAGAGGTTACAAACTTTGTCCAGCAGTATCTAACTCTTCTATTTGATCTAATACTTCTTGTGTATTTACTTCACAATGATTTCACTCCTCTGACCCATGGGCCCTGAGGTATTTATCCAGTGTGAGAATGTCTCCAACAACTTCAGCAATAAGTTCATCAAGAATTCACAGAGCTGTTCTGCTATGCCTTACTATCTCTGAAGTCCCATTTATCAGTGAGGGGCCTTTTATATTTTCCCACTAATTCCTTACCTTTCTTTAGATGTAATTAACTTTTTACTCTTGGCTTGAGCATCTTTTGTGAGGTGTTTTCCAAATTCTTTTTTCAGCCCTCTTATTTTCCTGTTTACATTTGATCTCAAATATTTTATGGGTTTTGCTCTTATCCTTATTTGGAAGATAGTTCTGTTCTTCTTGGACACTCATCTTTTTCTTCTGAGAGTCACCCTGACCTTTTGTTGACCATACTGTGCTTCATTGGACTACTTTGTTTTCTTTTTGATTTGTGGCACACATTTCACCTGGGCTTCTAGCTTTTCAGACTGTTTCTTTTAGCTTGTTCTGTCTGTGTTTTTTGACTAATTACTGCCTTTTAATGTTGTTCCCTGTTTCTGAATTTAATATCTGCATGCTGGCTTAATTCGGCCTGCTCCCTCCCGCCACAACGTTAAAACTATTTGTATTGTGGTTGCTGGTATAATTATCTCTCCCACTAATGACTCCCAGGTAAGACCCTGTGCACCACTCAAGATCGAATCCAGGCTGATGGTTTTCCTTGTGCATTCTAGGACTAGCTGTTGCAGGAAGCTGTTGTTTTACACCCAAAGGTTTTACCTCCGCACCTTGCTCTTGTGGGGCACTGATCCAGTTCACGCGTGAATAGTCAAATTCTCCTACTTTTACTACCTGTTGTAAATTTGCAGCATACCTAATCTCACTTAGCACTGACTGATCACTGTTGCCGTCTTGCCCATGGCAGTACGATGGCAGGATTGCACATTTATTGTAGTATGGGATTTCCACCAACAATGATCCTGTTGTGCTTTTCTTTTCCAATAATCGTTTTATGCTGTTTCACTTTATGTAATCCTTCACATAGCATGCCAATCCTCCAGCTGTACATCTAACACTAACATTTCTATGAACCTTATGGCTTGGGAAACTCTGTCTCACTGTTTGTCTCCCTTCCATCATGTCCCTGAGATCCTGCTGTGGCAGGGCTGCCAGGCATCTTAGTTCCTTCATCTTATTTTTTAAGGCTTCTTGCACTAGTGTAAAAACACTTGCAAATTGTGTCCTCACTCTGTCATTTAATATGGCACACATGCAATAATCCGCCTCCCTTACTGATAACAGTTGTGCTGCTTATATCCCTCCTGGTCTCCTCAAAGGTGCGTTCAAAGGAACACGGCTATCTCTACCATGGAGCTCATGTCAATCCGGGCTCTTCTCTGTCTGTTGGCTTTCCTTTAGCTTCTAGAGCAAATGCTCCTCTTTCAGTTTTCAGTCCCCTGTTTCCCTCCTTTCTACATCACAGCCTCATTCACACAATGAGATGTTGGACCTCTGCCTGTCCCTCAGCAAACACTACATAAAGGTCTTGGACTTCAGTCTCCTGTCCAGCACTTGAATTTAGCCTGTAGAGCATAGCTCCCACACTTCCATATGTGACTGGTACCAATACAGATCATGACTCCTGACTCTCTGCAGGTAACCCATCTAGCTGTCCTAAAAGGTCCCCTGTACCAGGAGGCAAATTACTGTGCAGTCCCCTACACATGACCAGCCCCCTCCGCATCCGATGTGTGACTGATGTGCCTAATAATGAAATCTTCCATTGCCAGCACCTGTTTCTTTCTGTCTTTTAAGACATTCCTTGCTGCAGCAGGGAAAGAGGACACTGTGATACCACCTGGAGGGTGGTCAAAGCCATGTGGTGAGATCCTTCCTTCCCTGCAGACACCCTCCTTCCCAGAGACTGATGTTCACAGCTGCTCCTCAGAGACACCAACCTCTCCAACAGCTCTTCAGGGAGAACTGCAGAAGTGAGGGAGAGAGAAGAAAAAAAGATATTCATCCCAATCAACATGTGCAACCTGATTTCACCAGCTCAGCTGGATGTATGGTTCTGCTAAATTCCTCTTGGTGGTCACTGGGAAGAGACAGGCATTGTAGAGGGAGGCAGGGGCAACTGCTTAGCTTGGGAATTGCTCCCCAAAGAAGTCACATCCCCATCACCACCCTGAGAGGGAGCCAGCCCAGCCCCCTTAGGTGCCTTTCTGGGGTGATGCGAACCCATCACTCATCACCGTTGCCTCATGTAGGTAGTCCACAGGTGTCTCACATTAGCAGAAACAACAAAGTTCATTAACATGAAATAGGAAGCACAGCAATTATTCCCTTCTTTGGTTTTACCGATGCACCACATCTTGTTGACTGTTAGATTACAGGACTACACATAGTGGAGTAATGTCAGTGTATAAATAAAAATAAAAATAATAGCAAATATTCCCTCCTACATGTCCAAAAATCTATACACACTCATCTGAGCATGCACCAGATCTGTTTACACCAGAATCCTGTGTCATTCATCTGAATACATTGTTTACAACTAGAGCTGCCTTTTTCATGACAAGTGTCCTTGAAAATTTTCTGTTAATGTGTTCCAGTGAAAAATAATTAGTTGACTACATATAAATTTCTGCTGAAGAAAAGTCTCAGCCAGAAATTTCATGACGGGGGAAAAATCTTTTCCCAACCAGCTCTAATGTTCACTACGTCACAGGCAGATCCATCATTTAAAATTTCTCCCTGAGGTATTATAAATAATGTCATGACGCACTGCTCCATTTTTTAGCTCTGAAAATTCAAGACACACAAATGGCAGAGGCAGCGGCCTTTGTGAATGCTAAGATTTGCTCCCCTATAAAACTTAGTTATTATGGAGTATTTTCAGAAAGGTGCCATCACTGTATCACGCAATTTTATGACTTTATGATGATGGCAGACTAGTTTACAAGAAGAGCATATGGAAAATACAGCAGCAGATCGATTAACTTGAAGATGTTTTTGATTAAAACACTGAGACTGGCATGACAGTTCTTGAGCCTTTGAGATTATCCATGTTTCATAAATATCACAACATAAACATTTTCTGACAGATTCTGTTTCAGCTTGGTAATACCCACCATAAATCTGCGCCCGAAGTCCAGCGTGCACTGAAGTCTTGAAATCTGACACCAAAGACTGGGAAAACCACAAGAGTTTAGGCAGAAGAGAAGAACTGTCAAATTACAGGAAGATCTCCAAACACTGGATATCTCATGCTCCAGACGATACCACATATTTCTACAGCATCTTTTGCCCTCATGTGCCTTATTATTGTGGCAACATTTTTAGTTGTCACTTAGGCTAAGCTGATTTCTGTTGTCTTAGATCCCTGCTCCAATAGAAAACACATAATATAACATGGCTGGGAGAAAATACTGCTAAGAATATTATTAAATAAATGAAAATGCATTATTTAGTTTTAAATAATGTAATTTAATGTCTTAAGTAGCTATTTGGTAGAGATGAAGCTACACTGCACAAAGAATAAATGCATTTTTTGTCTCTTGATACATTTCTAATATGTGGAGGGCAAATTAAAATTCTGGAAGTAAATGACATTTAAGCAAAAGGACGGTTATGCTTATAGAGACTATAATTAACTAATATAAGAAATTCTGAAATACTTATTAGCAACAGGGAAAAAAATGAAATCCTTTCTCTGTTAATTCATAGAAAAAATTTCACATAAATATTTCTCTCAGAATTTCAGATTTTTCCAAGGAAAAGCAAAGACAAAAACGCCCATTTTCTTTTTAAAGTTCCTATTTTTCTCTCTACTGCCTGAATTCAGCCCAGTGCCAGCTGGGGTAAAGGCGGAAGATGGAGGGAACCAGGACAACACTTCCCAGGTTTTAGAAAATGTCGTGCTTTTTGCCTTTTTTTTTTTTTTCCCCAGCATTTGCAATAGCTGTGAGGAATTCTGGTCTTACGCTTGGTCTAAAACCCTTGCCTGCAGAATTTTGCTTCCATCTCCATGGCCTTGGGAGCTACCTTGGGAGGAGAAGCTGAACTGTTTCCAGCCAGAGCCAACTCTGCTGTTCTGGGCACATGGAGACATCCCCTCTCCTGGAGCTGGTGAGAAAGAGGAGAGAGATCGGGGAGGAAGGAGTTTCGTGTTCAGCTATGGGAGCCTGGCAGAGGTGAGGAGCTGGCCGGCAGCTGGCTCGGGCTTCGGATTGCTCCAGTTCCCGTACTCCCACTCCCTGCACAGCACCTCTAATTAATTAAATCTGAGCGTTTCAAAGTTAGTATTGGCCCTAAACCAGGGAAAATAAACAAAGAAATTTGATCGTATGCTTTAACCTTCAGTTCATAGTTGTTTTATGCCAGAGAAAGAAGAAATTGCTGTCACTTTCAAGAGGAAACATGAGCAACAAATTAAGCAAGCTTCTGTCTCACTATCTAGCTGTCACCTGGCATTTATTAGTAAAGGACAAGTTTGTTGTCTTATGTGATTTTTCGCAGGGGCTTGGCCAGCTGGTTGGTAGCAGTTCCAGTTGCAGAAATGTCTTTCACTTGCCAGCTAGGTTAGCTCCTTCCCAGCATTTCTGGGCAACCACACAAGTTTATCTGACTGAGACCTTGACTACACCAATGGAGGTATTAGTGTTCATTGGTGAAGTGTTCAGACAGCCCCGCTGAGCAGCCAAGCCCTAGGCGGCTGGCAGGACCTTGCTGGTGCCAGCAAAGGTCCTCACCTCCCAGCCATGGAGCAAGAAGGTGTTTCATAACCAGTCTTCTCCAGAAGATGCTGCGCAAGACAGAGCAGCAGTGTGTCCATGCAACATGGTGGAAAGAGTCAGGCAGCACTATCACATGAAACCTTGCCATGAGGTGTTGTATCTACAGGAGTAGGCAGTTTCAGGCTGTGGGGCACTCAGAGCGGTTGCTAAGGTTCCAGTTTTCAAAACCAACAAATTGCAGAGCTTTCTGGGGTGAGAGACGGAAGCTGCTTCATCACGAGGATCAGTGTCCTGGAAACTGCCCTGTCCCAGCCAGGCCATGAGAAATTCATTACCGAGATTCTCCCCTCGTGATACAGACATGTCAACAGTAACATTCAGTTTTATCAAGTGATGAAAAGCCTGAAATGCACAACAATACAACCCAGCTATTTCTGATTCCTTTGGCATCACCAAGATGTAAAATTGAGGATCTCTATGGAAACAGTGGGATTCATCATAGGAAATTCATTGGATGGGTCAGTCCTCTCAGGTAACTTGGTGTTAGAGAGATACCAGGTATTTGCTTGTCTGCTTTTATTTGGAACAGAGGGGCAAGCAGCCCCAGGAAGAGCAACCACCTTGCCGTACAACCTGCTGCTCCCTGGTGCCCCACAAGCCCCCAAAAGAGCAGATGAAGACAGTCATCATCAGCCACTCTAGGTCAGAGCCCTCTCCCTGTCTCTTATTTGCATCCTGTTCTGCACCACAAGGATGAAGCAGCAGGGTCTGCCCCATACAGAACAAGGGTTTCTCCTCTTGTGGCCACCAGCAGGCCATTCCTGGAGTGAGATGCCCCACAGCATGGAGCAAGGAGATAGACTCAAACCCTACATGCCTATTTGGACGGAGGCACAACTGGCTTTACCCATCAGACATTTACTGATGCAACCTGTTTGCTGTCATGGAGGCAAACAGATGGAATGCCCAGAGGACCATGTGGAGAAACTCAACTGCCCAAGGCAGTAACACCTGAGAAGTCAGGGATGCAGGTCTCACCACTCCTCACCAAATAGCTTTCTGAGGATATTCACACAAGCAAGGTCCAATGGAGCCAGGACAGCTTTCGACGCAGGGAGTCGTGACCATGATACCAAACTGGGAGGAGTGGCTGACAAGCCAGAAGGCTGCGCTGCCATCCAGCAAGACCTGGACAGGCTGGAGAGCTGGGCCAAGGGGAACCAAATGAAGTTCAACAAGAGCAAGTGTAAAGTCCTGCACCTGGGGAAGAACAACCCCACGCACCAGTACAGGTTGGGGGTTGACCTGCTGGAAACTAGCACTGCTGAGAAGGACCTGGGAGTGCTGGTGGACAGCAGGCTGATCATGAGCCAGCACTGTGCCTTTGTGGCCAAGAAGGCGAATGGGATCCTGGGGTGCATCAAAAGGAGTGTGGCCAGCAGGTCGAGGGAGGTTATTCTCCCCCTCTACTCTGCCCTAGTGAGGCCACATCTGGAGTACTGCATCCAGTTCTGGGCTCCCCAGTTCAAGAAGGACAGAGAACTGCTGGAGCAAGTCCAGCGGAGAGCCACAAAGATGATCAGGGGACTGGAGCACCTCTCTTAGGAGGAAAGGCTGAGAGACCTGGGTCTGTTCAGCCTAGAGAAGAGAAGGCTGAGGGGGGATGTTGTTACTGCTTACAAATACCTGAAGGGTGGGTGTCAAGAGGATGGGGCCAGACTCTTCTCAGTGGTCCCCAATGACAGGACAAGGGGCAATGGGCACAAATTAGAACACAGGAAGTTCCACCTGAACATGAGAAAGAACTTCTTTACTGTGAGGGTGCAAGAGCACTGGAACAGGCTGCCCAGAGATGTTGTGGAATCTCCTTCTCTGGAAATATTCAAAACCTGCCTGGACATGGTTCTGTGCACCCTGCCCTAGGTGTACCTGCTCAAGCAGGGGGATTGGACAAGATGATCTTCAGAGGTCCCTTCCAACCCCTACCATTCTGTGATTCTGTGATTCTGTGACCAGAGGGTTTGCAGAGAAAGTCAGCCCTCAACTCTCATTGACTTTCAACCTGATTCAGACATGTGAATGTCCTTCACACTGTCTGAAAGTCTCCCTTTCCCAGTATGCTTAACAAATAATAGTTAGTTTTGCTGAACTGTTCAGAGCTGATTATGCCTTCTTATCAATAACAGAGAAAAAAGTTGTGCATATTTTTATGTATACGTGGTACAAAATATCATCAAACAGATGTAGGTGTATAGATGCTATTTGCGAGATGCACCAGCTGGCTCTGCTGCCCCTCAAATGCAAGGTACCTTGCAGTCTTCATAAAGGTTATGTATGTAACAGTTTGAAAGCAGAAATGTGATGTTTAAAGGTGAAAACAGGCATGAAATAGTGGGATGGATTTTGAAACAGCATCTGAATTAGGTTTTTTTGAGACATGAGAAGGAAGATTAATTGGCTTAAATTATAGTTTAGTTTTTTAAAAGGACAAACATATTGAGACACTTCTCATACTATGATGAGTTGAGACAAATTTTCAAAACCAGAGATGCCTGAGTTTCATCTTCAGAACATATCTATGGATACAATTAAGAAAATTCGTTTGCACTGGAGCGGTAAGCACAACAGTACTGAATCTGCTTTCCTGTAAAAGCATTTATGTGTGCACTGACTTGGTTGACTTGCACACTTTGCAGGTAAACATAGGGGGTCTCTTCTTTAAACGCCAAAGGCAATATTTTCAACAACATATCTGTTCTTTCAGTGCCTAAGATTCATTTTCAAAGGTGATCTAAACATCTCCAAGGCTAACTGAGGCTGAGTGATAATGAGAGTTGAATGCTGAACAGTCACCTTTGAAAGTAGAGCTTGGGCACTTCCAAATATCCTGCTCTTAACCTCCATTGACTTGCATTGTTTCTGCTGCTCCGTTCTGGGCAGTACGAGGCTTTTGTAGATGCATGAGCCAGTCCCACAGGTCTGAGAATGTGAGACTCGTCTTCTGCAATCTAGTAAACACAAGGGCTGTCTTATGCCCACACATCATGCCCTAGATTTCAATGGAAACAACAGAAGGGTGCCAATGTTCCTCTCATAATTACTCTAGCAAGACTAGGGCTTAAGAAATAGTGCCTTGGTTGTCGCTATAGTTGGTGCATAATCCTTATACCTTTTGTATGGCTATGTAAATAACTGCAGGGGAAAAAAATCCAAGCAAACAAGGAACAACTGCTTCCGTGCCCCCCTGGCTGGGTGATGGAACAACTGATACTGAGAAATAAAAGATGTGACTGCTGATGATCCAAGGCATATTATATACATAGACTGCAATAAGGGGGAAAAAATGAAAAGTCATCTTGCATAGGTGGAAACTACAAAGTCAATCTATAAAGTAACTACTGTGTTTATACAGCTATATATCTCTCATATGCAAGCTAGAGTGAGAGAAAAATGTGGCATCCTACTCTGATCTTAACGCTGCAGTACACAGAGGAGCCGTCCAGGAGGGACCTGAGCACTGCATACTGCAGACGAACAAGAAAACTTTAACAAGGGCAGGTCAGATCTGTGAAGCAAGGCTTGCCAGTAATAAGTTCCCAGGAACTTCAAGCAATTTATCTCAGCTCAGTGACAGGTTTATTCATTTATAATGTGTTAGAAACAAGGTGGTGCTTGACAAATAATCAGAAAAATTCCTTTGTCTCTTAAGCTTTACATATACATCCCTGCCCTGTGCTGCTTTCAGAAAATAACCAAGACAGACATTTTATCTGGGGAATAACACATTTTCTTGCATGTGGAGGTATGTCAGGCTTCCATTCATCATAGTGTAAACAACACAGAAAACCCATTTGAAAGCTACTGCTTTCAGACGACAATCTCTGCTATCTGCCAGGTGGCAATTTAAAAAACATTAAAAACTGGCAGATCTCATGACTGGTGAATATTGGACCAATATGTTGGGGCTACTTTAAGGGTTTCTTTCTTATTTGCATTTCAACTTTTTCACTTAAAGTAATCATTTCCCTGAAAGCACTTTTTATTGATCAGATGCAAGGAAATGTTCACAACTAAAATATCACAGAATCACTGAACAGTTGAGGTTGGCAGGGGCCTCTTGAGATCACCTAGTGAAACGCCCCAGTTCAAGCACGGTCAGCTAGAGCAGGTTTCCCAGGACTGTGTCCAGTTGGGTTTTGGATATCTTCAAAGATGGAGACTCTGCAACCTCTCTGGGCAGCCTTGTGCCAATGTTTGACCACCCTCACAGGAAATAAGTGTTTTCATGTGTTCAGATTAAATTTTCTTTTTTTTTTTTTTTTTTTTTTTTTTTTT
>WAAD01031067.1:306641-374237 GCA_013389945.1 Fregata magnificens
TTTTTTTTTTTTTTTTTTTAATTTGTGCCCAATGCCTCTTGTCCTCTTGTCCTGTCAGGGGGTACTACTGAGAAGAGCCTGGCTCCCTCCTCTTCACTTCCTCCCATCAAGTATTTATGCGCGTTGATGAGACTCCCCCCTTGAGCCTTCTCTTCTCTAGGCTGAACAGTCCCAGCTCTCTCAGCCTTTCCTCGTAGAAGAGATACTCCAGTCTCTTCATCATCTTCATGGCCCTGTGCTGGACTCACTCCAGTATGTCCATGTTTCCTTTGTACTGGGGAGCCCAGAACTGGACCCAGCACTCCTGATGTGTTCTCATCAGTGCTGAGCAGAGGGGAAGGGTCCCCTCCCTCAACCTACTGGCAACACTCCTCCTAATGCAGCCCAGGAGGCCTTTGCCACAATGGTGCATTGCTGTGTCATGGTCAGTTTGTTGTCTACCAGGACCCCCAGGTCCTTCTCTGCAGAGCTGCTTTCCAGCTGGTCAGCCCCCAGCACATGCTGGTGCATGGGGCTGTTCCTCCCCAGGTGCAAGACTTAGTGTTTCCCCTTGTTGAACTTCATAAGATTCCTCTGTACGCAGTTCTTCAGCCTGTTGAGGTCCCTCTGGATGGCAGCACAACAATCTATCTATCATCTGGTGTATCCCCCTAGTTTTGTACCATCTGGAAAGCTGCTGAGGGTGGACTCCATCCCATCTGTCAGGCCATTAATAAAGATGTGAAACAGTACTCACCCCAGTATTGAGCCCTGGGGTCCACCACTAGTGACTGGTGTCCAACTGAACTTTGTGCAGTTGATCCCTACTCTCTGGGCACAGTCTTTCAGCTAGATTTCAATATCTACCTCACTGCCCATTTGTCTAATCTGCACTTTGTCAGCTTGTCTATGAGGATATTATGGGAGACACTGACAAAAGCCTTACCAAAGTAAAGGTGAACAGTATCCACTGCTCTCTCCTCATCCACCAGGCTAGTAATCTCATCGTAAAAGGCTGTCAGGTTGGTCACGCATGATTTCCCCTTTGTAAACTCATGCTGACTGAGTTTATCATGCTATTCCTGACAACCTTCTTGTCCTTCATGTGTTTGGAAATGGTTTCCAGGAGCATTTTCTCCTTCACCTTTACAAGGACTAAAATGAGGCTGACTGTAGTTCCGCGGACCTTTCTTCTTGTCCTTCTTGAAGGTAGCAGTGGCATTTGCTTTCTTCCAGTCTTCAGGAACCTCTCCCAATCACCACGGTGGCACTGCTGTGCCGTATGAAAGTTAAAATCTGGACCTGTTGCAATCCTGATACACCTGGGTACACTGTATATCTCCCCAGGAAAGGAAAGGGCTGCCTTTTCAGAAAATGGTGTCTATCCCATTCCTTAGACAGGAACTGAAGTTTATCACCCTGGCTTGTTAGTTGTGGAAATGTACCATTTTGATTTTAAATATTTCAGATTTTGATATTTCTCCCAAAAGTTGTCATTTTCTGTAGCAACAAAATCTTTTTTCCAAACCAACTGTATCACAAAAGCTAATCTGATAACAGAGAGATTCTACTCTGCAGGGATGCTCTGAAATCAGGAGAAAAATACATCAACACCAGTGGGACCACCAGCAATGACTAAAATGCATTCAATGTTTTACTATTCACTCCTTCAATACTAGCAGCCTGCTGGTAGTGGCAGGGCCCAGTGGAAGGCTAGCCTGCTGGCTCCATAAGATGTTTTCTTCTTCTGTGCTGTGTACAGTCAAAATACTGAAATTCCATCCATTCCCTCCGATAGTCCCACCTGTCCCACACAAGGGTTGAGTGACCCTTTGAGACCGGTGGCAGCCAAGAAGGCATCCATCCTCCCCACTTCCATCAGGCTCTGGGGGCAGAGAGAGGCATAGGAAGCACGGGCAATTCTCTGCCATGGGACAAAGAGCAAAGATCTGCAAGAGCAGGCATAAATTATGTTTGTCATCACTTTTCTACTGTATGGAAAAGTCATGCAGACCTTAGAAAAAGCACTTTTAATATATGCATTATTAATACAAAACTAGCACACAGTAATAGCACTTTCTGCTACAACTGTTGTCTGCTGATGGATGAAAGAAGGCTATCAGAGAAGCACTAGCTCTAGATGAGAGGCATGAGTGATTATTATAAACTCATGAATAATTCTGATTTTCATTTGAAAATTGCACTTGTACTCATTCCTCTCCCCAAACAGGCATTTTCAGAATGCACAAACTCACTGACAATCCATGTTCAGATGCTTTTCCCATTGCTTTTATTTAAAAGATGTGCAGACAGGGTGCATAGGGACATGGTTTATTGGTGGAGTTGGCAGTGTTAGGGTTACAGTTGGACTAGATGATCTTAAGAGTCTTTTTCCACCTAAATGGCTCTATGATTCTGTGATTCTATGATTCTAAAACCAAAGTGGAAATGGTAATGTTTCCATACACCAGCCCACCTAAACCTTCTGCCTATACAAACTTGCAACAACAGTATCATAAGAAAGTTTCTTTCCTGAATTTTAGTGCTTCCAGACGAGCCCAAGAAGAGCGGGGCACAGATGAACTAAAAGGGTAAGGGAATTTCTTTTACATTATTTCTACTTGTTATTTCAATGACAGTTTAATCCACGGGGACTTAAAGAACAGTTTTTATCCTACCCCAGCAAATATCCAGATCCCAACATGAGCGTTCAAGTGAAATTGCAGTTTTATTTAAGCAGCGTGCTTCACAGAGAAGCAGCTGATCAAAAGCAGGTACGACAGTAGTAAGTGAAGAGCTACACAAGCTGATCAGCCACCTCAGCAAGCACTGTGCACACTGGGAAGCTGAGGCACAGAGAGGGGCTGAGACCTGCCCCGTACAAAGCTGGGAATAGCTCCTGCTTTAGGTTCACATACTGACATACCGGTTATTGCCACTTCTTCCAGGCCAGGCTTTTTCTATACAGACTCACCCAGCACTACAGCTTTCAGCCCTTTTGTTTGTTCTGCATCGCCTGTTGTTTCTGCCTGTAGATAGGGAATCACAAAGGCTGTTGTAACATGAAACCGTGTCACTGGTTTTGGGTGTGATTCAACAGAAACAAGTACATTCCCTCTCCCTCCTGCGCCACCTAATTCATGTTTCCACTGTCTAGCCGCAAGGGCAGGGTGCTGCAGGATGACAGCCGGATTTAAGCTGTGGTTGACACTTCTTGGGAGTACCGTCCAGAGAAACTCTGGCTGAATCAGTCCATGGAAGAGCAAAGATTTTTTCCTCACCAAGACCAAGGCTGTCCAAGGGAGCTCATGGCTTCAGTCATTCGACTCATATCATCATTTGACTATTTTTTGCTTTGGTCACTAACTAAAAGAGCTGAAAAATCACCCGGTTCCCAAACCAACAGCTGTGCATCAGCCTTTCGGTCAAAGTGAATAGGCAAAAAAATATTTTGATTTGAATTTTTAGGTCAGGCTGTACCAGGACTTCATAAACTGCTCGCAGGTGCTGAATTTTTCATAGTCGTATTTTCAAGAGAATGGTCATTAGGTTGTGCAGTGTTTGTTCTGGCAGATACTACTGTTTCCATGGCATGCAAGAGAGGAGAAGCTCATTGGAAACTTTTTTTTTTAAGTATAGGGGAGATAAGGCCATTGTAATAACAATCTCCCATCTGCTCATCACATGGCCCCTTCCTCCCCTTCTTGCACGTATTCAGAGCATCCCCTGCTGTATTAGCAATTCTTGATGTCTGGAAGGTATTTTCTTTGCAAAGGTATATTTATTTATTTATGCACCCATTCAAAGCTTTAGGCACGTACACAGCCTAATCTCTAACATCTTGTCAAATGCAAGCAGAGGAAAAAGTTCCAGGAGTTAGTTATAATGATGCCAAACTCTGCCCTCGTAGGATGCACTTTGCCACTCATGACGGCAATGGGAAGCGCTCCCACTCGTCTGATGGCAGAACGAGCCTCTCCCGGGCTTCGCTGCTCTGTCAACAGGGAAAGCAGCTGGCAGCCTGCGTGCCTTTCTGCAGAAAGAAAGAGCAAACATCCCTCCTTGAGCCTGTCTCGTGGAGAGGCACATAGTGCAACAATGTGCTGCGTTTTGTTTGTTTGTTTTCTAGTTTTCATTTGTGCATTGAGTCCCAATTTGTGTAACAACTGTTCAGGCTCAGATCTGTTTTGCAAATCATTGTGAAGTGAGCAGCAGTGGCAGATTTGCCTCAGCTGTTTTTGTTGAGTGTTGCTGAATGCAAAGCAGAAGGCTTTGGAAAGAAAAGACAAAGCAGGAGGGCTGTTTTGAGCTGCGAGTCCCTCAGCAGCGCTGCCAAACCCTGTGCAAAGAGTAACTCTCATGGAAGTGCCTGGTTTATGGCTGCACCCATCTAAAAAGGTTGGGAAACCAACTGTCCTGGTGGTATGAAATATTTCCAGCAAACATGGTCATTACAAATCAAACCCACTGACAGCCCAGTATCAGCAGGAGCTGCTCTCAGCACCCAAAGCCAGGGCTCCTGTGGGACCTGAGCATGACTCAGGATGGGGGTCCAGGGCAGTTCCCCTTACCCCCCCGGGCACAACATCATGAGTCACATGGACCACAATACAAAATGTGTTTCTCCTTCCCTTTTTTTTCTTAATACCTTTTTTGAGGCTTCCTGCTTGTAAAATCACGATCAAGACCGATGCCCTCCCTTAGATATGACAGTGACTCTTTCATGATACCACAGTTGCAGCATACAGGGACCGGCAGACATAGCCCATCTGAAGCAAAGATCTTGGGACAAATAACACAGACTTGTTCTCCAAAGTCTTCTGGCTGGAGCTAGGATTTCTTTGGGCTCAGTTCCCATAACAGTGAGAATCTCTCTCCTAAAATACAGCCAACAGAAACTGAGAAAGGCCACCTTTCCAATAAAAACACCTTAAAGGTCCTGCAGTTAGTGAGCAGATAGCTATTCAAATGCCCTCACGCTAATCTGGGCACTGAATTGTGGCATCTGAATGTTCCCTTACTCCTCCGAGGTTAGTAGATGAAGGTTGCTATAGAAAAATCGGGAAATAAAGAGCCTTTCCAAGGGCAGCAGGCATACAATGCCATTACAGCCCTCGCAATAATGGAGTTCTTGCATCCTTTCCCTTGCATTTCATTCACTACTTGCAAGCACTGGTAAATGCCATCAAAACAAAATGATGAGAACAGCCTCGTATCCTCCAGCTTCTGCAGGGAGGGCACCCTCTTCAAAGCCACAGCTGCTGCGGTCACTGCTTGACTTGCATTATTGAACAACCTCACAAATGACTGCCAACCAATGCACGACCCTGCTGCGGTATCAAGCTGTTTCATCTGCACAGAACGTATGCGTATTTACATAATAAATGAGACATACCAAAGCATAATATATTTATGCTATATCTCAAGCCACCTGCGCATTATCATTCCAGTAGCCTCTCCAGCAGGAAATGAATTCCACATCTCCACAGAGCAGAAATATGAAAATTAATTGATAAGCTACAAATGGATCACTGGGAACTCAAATGTGTGGAGAATTCTTCGGCCAAAATTAAACCTCATATCTCTGGAGAAAAGAGATTTATCATTTTAGGATCTTTCAGCCAGGTTTAGGGTTTTGTTAGTGATTGCTCCTTCATCAAGTAACTGAAAGAAAGATGTATTCCTCTGTGTGTGAGTGTAGAACTGCAAGTCAACCAAGATACTGTCCTGAGCTATAGCAGTATATATGCATATATATATATATATATATGTATATGTTTGTGTGTATACATGAGTGTCTAGATACATAGAGCAATGCCTAGAAATCACCTGGAGTGATCAAAAGGGTAAGTCAGAAATACCCTTATGGAAATGTTGAACTCACAGAAGAAAGCTATCCTCTCTTCATCTCCTGTTCTCTTTGAAATGGCAGGACTGGCCTACCTTGACCTCTGTATATTATACATTCACTTTTTTGAATGTCAAGATCACAAGAGAAATAAATGCTGCATTAATATTAATATTAATATCCTCCTTCTCAAGCCAGCCCAGGCAGCGAAGGAGCACGGTGCTAGTGCAGGGAGCATACTAACCCACCGGCTTGTTAATTCGGGGGCTCTAGTTCAAAGCCAAAGCCAAAGGCAACACTGCACTGTACATCACTCTCTGGCTGATCCCCTCCAGAGATGACCCTGCTCCAGCAGTGCCCCGAGCCCATCCCTGGGGTGTGTGTGACAGCTGCGTGTGACCTGGCCAAGCCCGTCTGTGTCCCGGTCGGCAGCTGGGCAGCATCACCAGCACCTCTCCATCTCTGCCCTATGATCCCATCACCTCGCTCAGCTGGAGGGTTGTCAAAACACCAGGGAAGGTGAGAGGGTTCACCACACTTTCGATCAGAGTTTTTAAATCATCTGTCAATAGAGTCCATCCCCTGCCAAGCAAACAGCTCTTGAAAGAATAAAAAATAGATTTTCATGCTCAGTGCAGAAAAATTATCTCCGTTACTACTTCTGAATTTGAGATTAAAACATAGCGATATTATAACAGCCAAGCAAGCCACTGACACTGCAGTCTCTCCTGATCAGGTCTTTGCTTTTTTAAATGATCACATTTGCTCAGCTAATCCCATGTATAGCCAAAATGTTTTTCCCTTAACATCACCAGCATCCAGGCTTTCAGGAAGATTGATGAACAGTGGTTATGTACAGTCAAATCAATGAAATCCAATTATTTTCTCCAATGCCTGTCACTAATAAGTGTTGCACCCTGCCGCAGCCCTGTAAACCCCTCACGGAGAGGAAAGCTGCACTGGAGTCGACACGAGCAAGGATTGCAGCCATCCAGCCCCTGTGCTTTCCATTTATTCCCCCCCTACCACCGCCAAAGCACAAGATGGAGGCTTAGGGCGTGCAAAGCCTGCATCGGACCCAAATACTTGATAAATATCACAGTATGACTGAGAAGAGGATGATTTCTGCTCCTTCCCCCAAAACAACCATGTCAAAAGTCCCAAGTGCCCTACTATCCCACTAAGAGGATCCCTAGTTCAACCACACTTAAATGTTCAGCTAACAAGAATTGACCAAGTCTACAAAAAGCCTTCTTTGTCCTTGTCTTGTCTATGGAGTGAAGCTTCACTTCCCCTCCACAGCCTCCATCCCCAGCTTGCTTTTGGGTGGTCTCCATTCCCAGTGTGGCCTTTGCCTCAGTAGATATCCGTGCCCAGTCTGCAAGCTCTGAACTGCACAGCACCAAGCACGCTCTTGGTGCTTAACGAATGCTAATTAATGGGACGTGTAGAATGGCACAGCGATTAAAATGAGGTATTTTCTCTCACTGAAGAATGATTAATATCTTGGACAGATGTGAGTGTTTTGCTTTGTTGGCGGTATGTTGCATGGCAGATAGGCACACACACAAACAGCACCCCGTCAGAATAATTAGTCCTTTTGAATGCAATTCATTAAAAAGACAATGTTCCAAATTCCACATGACTAATGTTACAATTAAAACACTTGAATAGCTCTCATTGTAAATTCCCTAGCCAAGTGCTCATCCATGCCTGCACACTCAGAGAAAACAGAGTTGGAGATAAATCCACTTAAGATCTTTCAGATTTTTAGCTGAGAAGAACCAAACTGGGAGAATGAATGGAGGATACACCTCCAAAGCCAGGAACACACTGTGCCCAGTGAGAGTCTGTGTTTTCACATTTTTCATATTTGGCTCCTGAAGGTGCAGGGTGGCAGCTGGTAGGATTTTCCAGTATCACGTTGAGGTTAACTCCCATTAGCATCCCAGCATATACAGGAATCCCGCCAGGTCCTGTTTGCTCTCTGCATAACTTTAAAATCTAGTTCTCAGTAAAAACTGTCCCCTGTAGTAAGTAAAACTTTCTCCCTGTAGCTGTGTTGGCTGACAAGACTACCACAAGGAGATGCTGGTCACCATTGCCTATGGACCCTTTTCACTTGCTAGACCTACTGCTCAAGTGCCTGTCTTGTTTTGTTGGCCACAGGCTGCAGGACAACCTCATGAGCTGCTCTGGCAGCCTGTCCAAAGCTGCAGAAATCTCCAGGAGAGGAGATGTGACACCTCCAGGCTGCCCAGCTGCAGTCCAAAGAGGACACAGACATAGCTATCACCTCCGTGAGAGAGAGAGACCTGCCTCCCGAAACAGCCCACCCCCAAAGCAGGCATGCAGCAGAAAGCAATAACCACAGGCCACATGGCTCTCCCTTTTCAAAGACATATCGTCCAGCTGCATTTAACCAGGTTCACGAGATGGGTTAACAAAGTCCTTGGCTCTGTTTAGGCTGTGAACACTTTGGGTAGAAAAATCCTCCTTTTGTTTAAAGGTGGATCTGCCTGCCCAGCACAGCGGTGCCATGTCCTGGCGGGGCCATCCCAGCAGAGCCCCAACACAGCTCCAGCGACCAATGCCAGGAGCAGCTGTGGACCTCGGCCGCAGAACGAGCCAATGTCATGGGGCAGGAGGAGACACGAGGACGAGAAAAGTGCTGGCAGGGATGAGCAGCCAGGGAAGATGTGAGGTATTTTATCTGCCACTGTTAAACTGCGTGGGGGATGGCACTGTATAAAGAAGCACTGTTTCCCAGGAAGAGCTCCCATTTGATATTTTCCATGGAAAAAAGTTTCTGAATAATTCAAAATCAAAATCTGTTGTCTTGTTTCATCTCCAGCCGCCCTTTTCTCTTCCCATTGCACTGACAATAGAACAGAGCAGGACAGGACAGGGTGGAATACAATTTTCACCTTATTAGATGAAATTGCCTGACATTCATGACACAGTTTGACACCACCGAAATGCTGCATTTCAAGAAATCTGTCTGATGTTTCCCACCAGACGTATTTCAGCTTTTCTGTTCTGCAAAATATTTCAAAATTCCAACTCTTCACCCCAATTAAGGGCAGAGACAAATTTCATTATGCTGGAATGTCGCACAATGCTTACCATTTCAGTGGGCTGCAGTTAAGCTGATGGGTTTGTGTAATACCGCGCCCAACCTCTAACTCCGTCATTCTTATAATTGGAGAATTTCAGTGACAGGTTTAAATACAAAAATCAAAACTGACTGCTGGCAAATCTGAGCAGGGTTTTCTGTGGGGTTGTGAATTTTGTGTGATGCTTCTAGAAATAAAAGACATATTGTATATCAAATGTATAAAACCAAAAAAACCAAACTGACAAAACAAGGGTTACGCATTCAATATTCACCTTGTTCTAGTCATCACAAACTGTTTCCGAACACATCAGCCATATGCCTTTCTCTACCCTGTTTAAAGGCATACTGCTCTGTCAATGTTAGTTGTACATTAATAGATATTAATGGCTTTTTTTCTCATTTTCAAATTGACTTCAATATCTCGACAGGTTACTTGAAATGACTGTTCAAGTCAGCTTGCATTTGTCACACATTTAAGTCACACGTATTGGACTTGTCAGCTGAATTTTTCAATTTGGTATCAGAGAAAACCAAATTACTATTGACACAGCACGGGAAACGTCCTGCTCCCAGGATACAAAATGCCAAAGGTTGCCACAGAGGGCACCTGGGGGTCTGCGGGGATAAGAAAGGGAAAAATGAGTTGTCATGAAGTTTTCAGGCAGTCCTGAGAAAAAAGAAAACAATCTGCTGCTGCTTTTTCTGTTCACACCAAGTATTTCCTTGGCTGAACCTTTGTTAGTCAAGCACGATAGGGCTGCAGGTTTTCTTTGGTCCCACCACATTTTCTATTACACTTGGAAGACTTAATTCTGGTCCTCAAGGCTGTGCTCCCTAGACATACTTAGTTTTGCATCTGTTTGGCCTGTTTGTTGGAGATGTAAGATGGTTGACAGTAGTCATTTAATTATAGTCAAAGTCTTAAAAAAAAGATAATAAATATTTAACCATTAGTCTAATAAGTAAAGCACACATGATAGTGGTTACTGTACCTTTAAAAAACAACAGACCCTCTAGCGGGAAAAAATGGTAAGAAGGGATCTGAGCTTCATGCACAGCTTTTTAAATAAAATTATTGGGTGTAAGACTTGTATATGCTTTTGTGTTCAGCTGTACATTCATTTATTGAGCTGCCTCTTTGATGGACGGATGGCCACACAGAAGATGTGCAAAGCAATGTCAGAGTCTGTGCAATAATTTTTAAATCACATGGTGTCACAGGGAATCATCTCTAATAACAAAGGCTCCGTGCAGGATGATGACAGTCCTGAAGAGGATACTGTAATACTGAGCCTGTCATGAGCAACACAGCTTCAGGTTTCTTCCTATCCTTTTTTCCTGCCAGTCACTTAACTGAAAGCACCAACCGATAAAGACGGGCAGCATTGTCCTAGGGAGAGCAGGATGATGACATAAGTTCAATAACCAGGGATCGTTTCCCAGAGATCTAACAAAAGCCTGAAGGAGTTTCACACACACCATTGGTCCGGTCAAGATCACTCATTAGGCTTTCTTTTTGTCTTGGACTTTGAAGATCATATCCTTCCTGCTCTCCCAGCACAGTCAGTCAAAAGAAAATAGCTACCACACTGTGGCAAATCTTTAGGTTGCTCCAGGTATGGTCCCCCCGTAAGTGACCTTCATCAAGACCCTTATTGGAGCTCTGTTCCAGCCCTGTCAGTGGGGCACATGAGTAGTAACTCCACACAAGTCAATAAATTAGTCCTGGAATACAATGTCTGGGTCAGATGTGCACATTTCTTCATTGATATTGACTGCAGAAAAACTAAAGATAGTGTGTAATAAATTCCAGGATCCCCTGGCAGCAATGGCTCGAGCGGCCATCAGCCCCTGCTCTCCATGAGCCCACCTCTATGCCGAGCCGGCACTGAACTGCTTGTGCTCAGCCTGAGCACCTCAGGATTGATTTGAAGCTTCACCACTAGGTATATGGCGCTGTCCTACTCTCTCCTGCTGCCTGACAGCGGGGACAGGGGAAGACCAACTTGGGGGTAATCCCTGCTGCTCCCCAGGTTTCAGAGGCGACTTGGGCGTGAGAGCTAATGGTCACTGTTAAAAGGCAGAGAGTGAGGGGTAAGTGCTTCAGCCACCACCGAAAACCCAGCCCTCGCTCCTCCACTTCTGATCTAAAGTCTCAGCAGCTTATTATTGTGAATATTTTTCCAGAGGATTTAGTTTTATGGTACCCCAATGCGTAGCAGTATGGCGGGATGCCACAGAGGGAGCCCATGGGCGTGTGGCTGGGTTGAATTCCCTCAAGAGGGGATTACAGCTGGCATCTTTGATGAGGAGATTTATTCATGCACGGGATGCAGCCAGTCTCCTCAGCTTCCATCTATTTTCTTGTAATTACAGGGACATATGGTTGTGTTTCATAATTAATTTCCACAAGTTAGGGGCATTCGGAGTTGGCTGCTTAGAATGAAACAATCAGGGTCTTATGTGGGTTTGCATTTCCATTCATTTATTTACAAGTATTTGTAAGTTGGTTGTTCCAATAGCAACAAGAAGACTTTATACCATCAAAACCCATTGCCACTGGGGACCCCAGGGCCCTCGGTGAATCTAAACATAACGGATTTCCCAACACCGTTCCAATGGCCAGAATATAATTTTTCTACAGCTGGGAAGACTAAGACACAAAAAGTGAGTGTTTTGTTTCAACCTTGTAATAGCAACTCTAGCAGGGAAAATTTAGGTCAAAATGTTTTTGCCAAGAGAGGAGAAGAATCCACAAGAATGGTAAAAATAAGATCAATATTTCAATTCATATTTTTAGAATTCCCCTTTTTAAATGGCAGAGATACTTCTCCTGCTACCATATTACCTAAACATAACAGCATCGGACTTCTTACTACAAAGAATTACTGCATGCGTAGTTGTAACTACTTGGATTTATGGAGGATCAGTGATTAGACCTTCTCAAGTAACAGAAATCCTGGAAAAGCTTATGGATGTCTTAGGCCATGAAAATTTGCTTTGGTTTTGTTTTGGTTTTTCTTCAAGTATATGTCATTTAGGGATATTAATGATTTAGTAAGTGATACGTAGAAATAAATCTGGAAATAACAGGAAGGAATTAAGAGGTCCTGAAATTTCCCTGAATACCCAGAAGAATTCCTGCAGATTGAAGCAGTGGAATAATTCCCCAGGTAAGCAGTCTCCCATTACCTTCCAAATTTAATTACTACCTTGGGTGTAGCACTGGAAAAACAAACAGTAGTGAAAAAACCCTGCCCTGTCAATAAATTGCTTCTATTTCTGACTTGCAGGATTATTAGATAAGTTTTTCTTTTTGATATAGAGACTGAGTAAAAGAGCTCTACACATTGCTACTTTTCAGTGGCTCCCCACAAATCCCTTCAGTTTCAAACAGAATTTTCTGCTTTCATGGCTCAGCATTCAAATATATTCTCAACTGACATTAAACAAAATAGTGCTGCAGAAAAAGAAAAAAAAGATCTGTTCCAGGAAACTAACAAAACCTTATTTTACTTACCGTAGAATCCAAAGAAAATTCCAGATTTTTTAATGATGTGGCGTTCTCCCCTCTCCATACAGCCAATTGTTCAGTACAGTTAGCAGCCAAAGGAATTATTCAGGAAAAACAAAATGAAAGAAAACAACAATACTCTAGGAAAGTGTTTAAATAAATATGTAAAGCAGATTGTCTTATTCTATTCATTTATTTAGAGGAAAAATCCAGTGGAATTTGTTTGGCATTTCCTGATGGTTGTCCTTGCTGATACAAATATTAAAGGGATAATTGCACTTAATATTCTCTGTCTGCAGAGTCATGGAAAAACTCAAGCTGGAAGGCACTCCTAGAGGTCCCCAGTCCAACCTCCCGCTCAAAGCAGTACTAGCTTCAAAGTCCTTCATATTTATGGTTTTATTGCCTTATATATCAGCTCTGGACCAGTAGCAGATAACTATGCGGTGCTTAGCCTGCAACACTTTGAGCAGAACCAGTGTGGCCAAAGATGCCATTTTGTGCCAGTCTCCTCCACTACAATCTGAAGGTAGATTGAATAAATCCATCCTAAGCGTGAATTTTGCTCCCCCCCCGGGCCTGAATCCTCCTCCAATGGGACCCCCAGGCGATGCTCTCAGTGGGTGCAATCTGAGCCTGCCCGCAGGCTCTGAACACCCCCCTTGGCACTGTTGGATGGCCATGGGGCACACGAAGCCCAGCCCATGGCAGCCCAAGCCACCACCAGCCCAAGCCACTGCCAGCTACTCTGAACCCAACTAACCCAAGGATGCGTCAAGCCCAACAGATAGCTGAGATAACAGGCAGCAGCGAGCCAGGGGACCCAGCGTGCATGTGCCTGCTCCCAGACCTGCTCTTCACCCCTCCATGGAAGCACAGCCACGGGACGTGGGCCAGTGCTCCTCAGGGCAGAACTTTGCCTTCACTGACTCCCTGAATTACATCCAGGCCTATTAAATCCGAATTATTGTTCTTAATACTGCAGCAGAGTGAAACGATGCAGGCAGTACTACAGAGGCCAGACTAACAGTGTTAGATCTCCCAGTCTCCAGTGGGATTTATTATGGCCATTTACTCTGGTCTCTTTGAGCCCAGCTCTAATCCTCTCCTTTCTGCAGCTGAACAAACTGCACTCCCCCAGCACACACAGAAACACATTTTCACAAGCAGCAAGTACCATGTAAGCCAAGCAATTCCAGCACTAGCAGCAGAAAGGGATTATGTAGCTATACAGAAAGCAGCGTAATAGAAATTTAATTCTGCTGTTTTAAGGATTTGCACAGATCATTTGTCCGTGGAGGAAAATAACATCAGAGAGTAAAAGCATGAGTGACTGAGTATCATGACTTATGCACATCCCTCCCTTTTGCTTTAACAGATGTGACTTGAAAATTTCACACACCTCTCCCCGCGCCGCAGCTTTCTCCTGACTCCCAACAATGTCGTGCAGGTAAGCAAACACGGAGGAAATAATGACAAGATGTAAAAGCAAATGAGGGAGAGAGGATCCCACGTTATGTAACATTGCATTTAGAGGATTAATTGGGACAGGCTGATAAGGATGAATTGAATGTGTGAGACCTACAGTTGTTTTAATTGAGCAGCTTTTCTCCAGGGAAGAGAGCTAAGTTTAAACCATCTGTCCAATTTCAGTGTCATTTGCTAAGGAAATGATTAAATATTTTAAGATTAAATCAAAACTCTGGGAATCTAGGCAGAAGCCTAGAAATAAATTATTTGGGGGTTTGCTTTACATGCAGTAATTTGAAGTTGAAGGTTGCCGAATTTTAAATACCATTTCTCCCTCTCGCGTGCACGTACAGACGTGCACGCTTGTCCACAGCAGCTAAGTGAAAAATCGAGACACGAGGCACTTTGCAGCATCCGAGTGAGCTAAAGGCCAGTGTGCGGCAAGGGACTGAATAAAACACCAGTAAGAAAGGCCGGGATAGCAGCTGCCACACAGAGAGGACCCAAAAAAAAAACCTGGGGTGAGGGGTCCTCTCACAGGTGCTTTAATGACAGCCTCAGTGGGAGAGTCAGCATGGAAGCACTGACCCCACAAAGTCATTTTCTAGGAGGCTAAGAGCATTTCTGAAGTCTAATAAAGCATCTGAGTTACAGCTACTAATCACAAAGCTAGTTTGTGGGAAAAAACAAGATTTGTTGCCCCTAGGTGACTGAGGAAATAAGGGATTTCAGATGATGGCTTACACACAAAGCAACTCTTTCACTGCCCCCACGTGTTGTACTTGCCCCACAGTGTCCATCCGCTCCTTGTCTCAAGCTGTGAGGTTGTTGACCAAGGCAAGTGGGAGGTGAGAGCACAGCAGAACAAAGCTACTGTGCCTGCAAGTTCCCTAGCATCTGCTGGGGTAAGCAAGGTGGCCAGAGTTTGTGCTTCCCTGCCTGTTTGGGGCATAGTAGAAAGATATTCCCTTTACCACCTTACATCTGAAAAGCATCCAGCAGTCAGGACTGGAAGCAGGCTGGTTGAAAGGATTGCGTGCTCAGAGTGGAGAAAGATTTGTCTTGCAAGTCACTTAGCTACCCTGACAAATAAAGCACATGTCATTTAAACACAGCGGTCGTACTCTGCACATCGCTGAATGATGCTGGTGAGAGCTTACTTATGATTCAATTTCAGACTAAGAAGCCTAAATTTTAGTGTCTACATTTACGCTGAGTGTGTAAACTCCCATTATAGCCAGTGGAGTTTTAGGGGTCATTTTAGTTCTCTAATCAGAGTTTCTGAGTGCTATTTGAGGGACCTCAGGGTGTCTGCAGAGAGCTGGTGGGTACCCACAATGTCTGCAGAGACCTGTGTTCTTCTAGAGACCCCCTGGGACTTCCTAGGACCTCTGAAATCGTGAAAGGCAGCTGTGTTTAGGACACTGCGTCCCACTCCTAGCCAATGTAGTCTACGTGGCCTAAGGAGTAATTCAGCTGAGCAGCCAACTTACCCTGCTTTAGGGTGAGCAACATCATTCTCCAGGCTCCTTTGACCTGATCTCCATTGACTATAATGCAAGTTTAGATGCCAAGTGTACATGCAGGCATCTACATGTAGGCACCTAAATTTAGGAGTTTTACTCTTGACCTGAATCCCACACCTTATATCTAGTTTCTAGAGATCCTTTTCTGTTTCAAAATACCTGTTATATGACCCAAAAATCACTCCCAGCCCTCTGGTCCTCAATGCAGCTCCCTAACGATGGCCATGAGGAAAGCAGCTTGTCTCCCTACAGACTTGTCTTTGATGTTCTGGCCAGTTTTAGAGAAGGGGCAGAAGCAGGTGTTTCCTCACAACTGTACAGACTTCTCTGCTCCACCTCTGAGCACTGGAGCAGGGCTCAGCTAGCGCTGTTGCTCAGCTCAGCAGATGATGCAGGCAGTGTCCCGGCACCCTAACACTGTTGCTAGCAGCAGGACGCCAGCCCACAGTGTCACCTTTTCCGTAGAGGACTTCATCCTACTTCTGAACCGCTCCATCTTCAATATGTAAAGCCCTGTGCTCTCCCTTGTCGCACCAGGGTAGACATTACAGCTAATAGAAACAGACTTTATCCGTACCTCAGGCACCCTTAGGACAGGCTCGCTGTGGGTGCACGGAGAGGCATTACGGTTGCATTGCAGTTTAATCAGGGCCACGTGACAGCTGAGATTTTTCCATAAAGCCTCAAGTTGCAGCTCCAAGTGTTGAAGGGAAAATCCCTTCTTTTATTTCTTGTTATTATAAAGGACGTTTCTACCCTTTCTGCCTATGGAAGAAACCCGGACAACGTGAGCAAAGCAAAACAAACCAATGAACCCAAGGTGAGCATCATTATTATTTTCCCCTAAAATCTGATGGCTTTTAACCCAACCTTATAATGGAGGGGGATCAATCTCAGCTTTATCTGGCATTTGTCTAGCCTGTCACTGAGAGCTCCTTTCACTGGCAACGAAGAGAAACAGGCACCTTCAGGGGGAGACTCATCTCAGACGGGTGTCTAAGACATCGTGATCATGGATATAAAACTTGACTAACTCCGGGCCAAGAACAAATCATATCTTTGCTGATCGCTGCTGCAAACTGATAACGGGTATTTTTTGGACGCACGATTTAATCAGGTTTTAAGATATAAATGTTATTTAGGTAGGGCAGCCAACTCCTTAACCTCATTAGTTACAGATTTTTTTAATTTCTGTTTTTATCTTCCCTCAACGACTGGCTGCATTTCCTAATGTCCAGTTAATTACCTCCATCAACTTCCCCTCTACCCTTATTAAATATTGATTTGTTTACAGAAGTTTTCACACCACCTCTTAATCAGAACTACTTTGTTACCAAACTTGCTTTTATCGATGAGCAAAGTACTGTTTTTCTTTGACCATCCAAATAATCTTTTCACATTATTACTTTTACTTCTTTGAAAAACAACCACTTACCAAGTACCCAGAATATGCAACCACTTGTTGGACTTTCCCCCTGGTTGCATAAAATGTGTCTAACAACTGGGGCACGATCATTTGCATCCAGGAAAAAACTCAGTATCCGTTCAGTGGTGAGTTTCTCTACCCTTAAAACAACTCCACTATTGACCTTCTCCATAGATTAAATAAAAGGCTGACCTTCCCCTATGGAAGGTGTACTTTTAACTTATAAAAGTATACTGTAAATTTTATAACTTATTGTAATTTTCAGGACTGCCAAGGCTATTTTATTACTAGCAGCATGGTCTCTTGAGCGTCTTGACTGGAATGGTGAGGCATGAGAGAGTACAGCCGAGATAACCAAATTCTTAGCATAGTAAATCTGGTGAAGAAAATACATTTGCAAAAATATTTTTGCAAATATAGGCATTTTTAATGTGAAAATATCTAATATTTTTCCTTTCTTATTAAAAAAAAGTAGGTATTATTTTGTATGCTGGAAAACATTCTTCCTGATAGAGAAGTCCTTTAACCATTGAATTTTTCTTCACTTCTGACAGTATTATTTATTTCTAGCCCAGACTTTCAATATAATGAAGGAAACAAAGGCCGTATTTCTTCCTGGTAAATTTAAAATAAATGAGAAATGTTCTGATGAAAACAATCTTCATAGAATTATAGATCATATTTTCTTCTGCCATTGCAAAACGTGTTGAAAAATACAGTCTAAAATAAGCCAGGCACAACCAGTCTGCATGTCTATTTTGAAACAGGATTATTGGATATTTTTTCCTCTCTGCTGGGTTATACTTTCTACTCAAAACAGTAGCTTGCGCAAGCTAAGATTAAATTTTTGCTAGAGCTATTTCAGGGGAAAACTATAGAAAAAGGAAAAAAGATATAACCGAACTAGATTTTGCACTTCTTTTTTTCCAGCAATTTCTATTTTATCTTTAGAGAACTTTGTTGTTGAACAACAACAAAACAACAGAAACTCTATATCTGTGGGGACACCCCTCTGAACTGTTGGTCACTGAGAGCACAGAAGTGAAAACACAAACCCTGGTGCAGTCAATGAGGACCGAGAAGATATCTGCAAGCTTTCCGTCAGAGCTCGGGACGGGAGCTTGTCCTTGGTGGTGCGGTCTAAGGGGAACAGGCACCTTTTCCAAGTGCTTCCTCATTAGCCACAGCCTTCACTTTTTGTACCACTTCTGCTTGAATAATTACAGTCTGTTCCAGGCTGGACCATTACTGATGCCGGACTGAGGTAGGAGGGAGTAGTAAGGCTACAGCAAGGGAAAATAAAAGGGAACTGAGAGCCCAGGACTCACATCACAAAACCACCTTGCCACCCACAAAAAAGCTCCATTTTACATAGTTGGCTTGATTGATTGTTTTAATTCACTTTTCCAGCTCCAACTGCAAATAGCTTCAGGGCTTAGTTGGTGGAATACTTCTCGACCCTGCCAGGCCTCCCTGGGACATCGTTCTGGGCAGCCACACAAAGAAAACTGGGCTGTAGCTGGGATTTGACAATACACCACCCATTAGCTGCTACATGCGATGCTGCCAAGAAAAATCCAAGACTCTTTCATTTCTCCATGGTAGAAGAGACACTGCCGTCCCGCAGAAACGAGACTGGGAAGCATGGGTTCAGGGAGCCAGCACAACAACAGCCCTGGCACTACGAGCTGAGTTCCCTAGTCCCACGGCACAAGAATTTTATTGAAATAGCCTTTTTGGATGATTAACGGCACTAAGAAACGGAAGGAGTAACATTGTCTCCTACCAGCTCAACCAGAGAGCAACTTCCCTGGCTCCTGCTGCAGCAGCTGGAGACCACGTGGCTGGAAGGACCTTCTGTGGGCTGTGGACCTCACCAGAACCTCACCCCAAGAGGGGTTTGGCCACAAGACTCTAGGTGCATCTTTCTGTTAAGCTCCATCTCCTTGGACTAACCCTCTGCCAACCAAAAGCCCATGCGTGTCCTACAACATCCTCTCATTGCTTGTCAGGTTACACCATACAAGACCACAGATGAATCAGTCATGGCATGGAAGGATCACAGACAGCACAGGCCACCTAGATAAAGCTGACATGCTGCCTGCTTTCAGTTGCTGAAGTAGGTTAAGCATCTCTTCTCCCAAGGCGAGAGGGGATTCATGACTACAAAATCTGTGGTGTTGCTGGTGTTATTGTCCCTTGTCATATGCATGTGTGTCAAATAGGCAAAACTCCTCAGGTCTTATTCTTCTGTAGTGCAAATATGTGGTTTTGTAATTTGTGCACATCCTTGTAGAATGCCAGGTTAAACAACTGAAGCAAACTCAAACTGAGGAGCTCTGAGACCATGCTGTAGAAGCGTCTGCACCAGATGAGACACACCTCACTGTGCTCTGCAAGCTCACACCTCCGCTGGCACAAGCGTGCAGGGATCGCACTGCAGCTCACCAAAATATCTGCCCACCTCCCCCCTGCTGGTATGTGCCTCTGCAGCACTGAACTAAGATCACTTTTGACCTGAGAATGCCACGCTCTAAGATCCATTTCTATAAACCCCCCATTCACTTCAGGAAGTTTTAGGCAGGACGTATTCTTCCAGCTTTTTAAGTCTCGACTGAAAATGATGAAAAGCTTTGCCAACCCAAGAAGTGGCAGGGGAAGGGATATGGAGAAGGGAAATGAATTTTAGTACAGAGAAGTTCTGCACAACTTCAAGACAAAAAATGGCCACGGAAATACTTAAGACTGAAAAAGACACACAACCAATGCAACAGTCTTTAAATAAAAACAGGAGCGGAGGCAAAAACTTAGCATGAGTTGGGGAAGTTACAAGTCTGAGAATTAGCAATTGTGGCTGAACGTCAACACTGAGAAATGCTTTCGCTGGAGAAACTGAGACAGAAATAAGTACTCCAACTTAATTTCAGTGCCCCAGAAAGCCAGTGGCAGAATCAGGAGTAAACCTCCCTAGTTCCAATCCACTGCCTTTTGTTATGAGCCTGCTACATTTCAAAGGTGAACCCTAACCTCCTCATACTCCTGTCCAAAACAGAGAGGGTTAAAACTGCCTTCACTGAAATCAGGGAATATTTTACCACTAACTTCAGTAGGGACCCAACTCCGCCCCTAATGCCTTGATGAAAATAGATCCCCACTTGATCAGCTCATGATATCAAATTGTTGGGCCTGAGTTGAATGTGTCATCAGAAGAGGACCCTCAAAACCCACGTGGTGCAAGAACTGGTGTCTGCTGCCTCCCTCAAGTAGTTAACACATCCACTATGTGGGACGTTTGAAAGGAAGGAGGTCTCCCCCCGCCAGGAAAGAAGTGGCAGTATGACTGAGATGCCTTGCCAAAGGTACAAAAAACAGCCAAGGTTTTACCACAATGACAATCTCATCCTTGTCTTCCAAAGACCTGCAAATGAAGTGGCCTCCGAAGGGGTCTAAAAATGATGCCCTCTTCCCCCAGTATGAGGGAGGAAGAGTGCTGCTGAGAACAGCCTTTGGCAATATCACTTTAAAGACGAGGTTGGGCAAATGAAAAAGATAATGAAAAAATTATCAGCATATAATGCTCCCTTTTATGTACTTTTTTTGAGTAAAGTTTTATGTGATGGCTTTGAAACTAAATCTAGAGTGCGGCTCTCATGCATCAGACAGGCTAACTATAAGATACCAAGACACTTGAAAGTCAGAAATGTAGGTGATGTTGATAACATCTTCCTACAGTGCAATAATAGCGTTCAGTCACTCAAGGTCTTTCATTTTTGGAACTGCCCCATATGAGTGTGACATTCATTAGTTCAAACCTGTATTGTGCTACAGTCACCAGGAAAAGTATTAAAAATTGCACGAAGGAGTCTTTCCCACGGGCATTTCTTTTCAAGGTCAGAAAGCCTTGCTCTTGTTTTTTCTGCTGACATGAAAACATTTGGAGAGATGACGTGACATGAAGACCCACACTTAATCCAGCTCTTTAATTCTGAAAAACCTTCATCTTCACACGTTGTTTCAAATATGACTTTGTTTGATCTCCATCAAATTTAAAAAAAAAACTGTTGTGTTCCCTGACACACCTGCCATAGGATGTACACATAGAAAACCGCACAGGGATCGGCAGAGCCTCATGAATAAAAACTGTTCCAAAACTTCCTTCACCCAAACCAGAAGAAAACATTTACAACAGTTGAAAGGCATGATGAGGGTTGTGTCTCTCAGCTTTCCTCTTATCATCCTCTTTGCTTGCAGCAAAGCAAAGTTCACTCCGTTTGCGGTGAGGGACCCTGTCCCCCCGCAGAGGCTGCCACTCAGGACCAGATCCTGGGGAACAGACGCTGCCAGGAGCAGGTGCTCAGGTCTCCACCCCAAATCCCCAGCCCCTGCTTCCCCCATCAGTAGCACCCACATTTCACAGGATCGGTTCCTGAAGATCATTGGCAACATCAAGAGGAGAAACAAGCCCGTTTGGGTTCCTCTGATGGATAAAGCATGGCTATTCCCAGTGTGCCACACAACTTTCAAAAGTCAAGACTTTCAAAACTCTGTGAAAATGCAGTTTATAGAGCTGTGTAGGGGCGATTGTATCAGCATTAAAAACAGAGCTTGTCAGTGTTTTATGACTTTCCTCTCACCTCCAGCCTTTTCTGCAGAAAAAAAAGGGCCTTTCTTATAATTCAGATGTATTTTTTCACAAAAAGTTTAGTTTTCCAATGACTAAGTTTATGAAAATCACACAGTAACAAGGAATAAGATTTTGAAAATATCAGTGTGATTTAGGCACTGAAATCCTCTTCCGTAATAACGATGAAGACCCTGCTCTGCCAATTCAGTAAATCTGGCTTTAGGGCTCCTATACAAACACGGAAGTCCCAGGAGCAAAATAACCCCATGAGTTTGGTCCAAACTCACTCCATAAGTTTTAAGTTCCTCAAAAAATTTTTGAGAACTTTATACCTGCAGTTGTTAGACCGGAGCTGGGTACCACCTGCCCAAACCACCCTAAGCTTAGACCAGGAGTGGACTTTTCTGAAGCCAGCATAAAAGCATGAAGCTGGTGTAGCCTCTGTGTCGTGTGCTCTGGTTAGTTTGAGAGTGTGATTGCGTTCCCGGCATGCTCTCCTGGGTGACCCACAATGCCCAGTGCCTCTCCCTTCTGCCGTTCCCAGCTCATCGTGTTTGCAGTTTGATGTCCCCTCGGGCTGTGCAGATGCAAGTCTTCACAGGGCTATGATAGAGTCAGGATCATGGAAATGATCTGGGCTTTGCAAAAGAGGAAAGCTAGGGTTCTCCAAGAAAAAAAAGGGATATTTGTTCTGGCTCATTAGAGTTAGCATAGCCCTAAAAATAACAAGAGTAGCAAGGAGAGAGAAGCAAGTGCCAGCAGTCTTTTCTGGGGGGAAAAAAAAATTGTACCTGGCAATCCAACCTGAGCTCACTGAAAATCAGGAGGACTTAGGCTCCTTTCTAAGACTTCTGGCACCTCCACCAGCTGCATTACTGCTGCTGCTGCCTGTCCACAGAGCTGCAGCTCCACCACCCCTCCAAGGCAGGGACAGCTCTTGCCTGCGGGCTGCCCCCAGCACAGGCAGCCTGAGCTCCGCCAGCATTCAGCACACACTGTCACTGGCATTTTGACTTATCTCCTGCAGGGACAAAAAAAAAAAAAA
This sequence comes from Fregata magnificens, assembly GCA_013389945.1. Classification (NCBI taxonomy): domain Eukaryota; kingdom Metazoa; phylum Chordata; class Aves; order Suliformes; family Fregatidae; genus Fregata; species Fregata magnificens. Next base: position 329,192 of record WAAD01031067.1, read on the forward strand.
AAAAAAAAAAAAAAAAAAAAAAAAAAAACAACAAAGCAAAGCCCCAAAACCAGTGGAGTTTTTTTCTATGCTATGGCAGGATTCCCTCATGTTCCCTCATGAACATGTAAGTTCAAGCTGAAGCTTTCTGCAAGGTTGGGAAATTCATTACCACACCTTCGTGCATGGACTCTTGGGTATCTAACAGGGCTGAGCTCTCAATGCAGTCTTACCCTCATGGGAGCATATCAGAGTGACTCTCCCATACCCACCTGCCAGGATATCACATCTTTGAGACCATTGCCCCTCTGTAAAATTTTGCTGCAGCTGGCTTTTGCATGAATTAAGAGCTTCTTCTCTCCAAGCAGGAAGACAGACTGCAACTCTAAGCTTCCTTTCTGCAGGAAGCCAGCCTAAAATCTTGTGTAGAACAGTCCAACTTCCGGCTATGCATAGAAAGGAGATATAAGGACACAGTCAGTGCAGCGGGTGGCTGGGCAGCCAGGATCAACCCAAGGAGCTCATCCCCATCTTCCCATAAGTTTACCCAGGAAGGCCCAGACACTTCACAGCCCTTGGCTAAATCACAGCTGCATCCAGGCTCAGCAGTCCCCAAGGATCATGAGTAAGATCAAAAGGAGACTCCTCTCAAATGAGATCAATTGCCATGACTGAATCAGCCAACGCACATAAACACGTGCCCCAAGCTGCTGCACACAAACCACGTGGACCCTGGGCAGCTCAGAGCCCATGAGGGCTCGGGCAAGTCCCCACAGGAGGAAGGACACTCAGGGATGGCAGATGAAGAGCAGCCTGACAGCACACAATGCCATGCCCCAAGATAGCTTGGCACTGCTCAGATGCAAGTCTCAGGTTTACTCTTTTACTGAGCGCAGTCCAGCAAATCCATTTGCTCCTGTGTTAATGCTCATTTTTTTACCCTCTAATTTTGCAAGAACTTTCTAACACAGATAGATAGCCTCTGTACTGTGTATGCAGAAGGCCTCAGCGTTGACCTTTAAAGCTAATGGCTCTATCTACATTTGAGATGTTTGCAGCTGTACACGTGAAGACAGATCTTGGGCTGATAAGCACTGCGAGCAAAATTGCTGGCACTCCTGGCAGTCCAACAAGAGCTCCAGAGTCATACATGTGCAGTGGGTCTGCCGTGGGGATGGATCCAAGGGAGCCATCCTGCCCTGGGATCAGGATGCTTCTCACAGTTCAGGAGAGCAAGATGCTGCTGTTAGTTTTTGGGTGGCAGCAACATCTTTCCAGCTACAGTGGCAACATCTGGAAGGCAAAAGGACCAAAGGATCTGCACTGGCTCAGTGCTCACAGCCAGTTTCATTTTCTTCCTCATAACACCCAGGCAAGATTCTGAAGTACACAGTTCAGCTGCCCAAGTGATGCTTTCCTGTCAAGAACATATTTCAGTGATGCAAAGCCTTCTTGGGATAAGGTACCATAATACTGAGATTACTACCATTAACACTGTCAGCCTAATCTCCAGTGGCATTCATCATACACCCTCACCTGTTGTGTTTTCATGTCCTGATAGAATCTAGAAGCACTGTGAGCACTGTCTGCCAACTTTTCAACCTAGAAACCTAGAAAGAACATGCAAGAGAGGACAATAACATCAAAGGACTGTCCTGTCCACAGTCAGCCTGGCTTCTGAGCACAGTGCTCAGTATCAAAGTTATGATGAGGAGTTAACATTAACTGTTCATGTGCCTTGCAGAATAGCACAGTGTTATGAAAGTCAACAGATTAGATTTATTCATACTTTAATAGTCTTATTAGTAAGATATGAGTGCTAATACCCTCTGCTAGACCAACACAATCTTGGTTATTAGGCGACTACATAGCTGAAGGTAAATGGGAACTTTCATTGGCTGAAAGGAGGGAGACCAATGCTCCTGAAGCAGAAAAGCCTATTTCATAGTTCTAAAATGACAAAAGCAGAATTGTGGCCTTACAATTGTTACAAATTTTTTACCAGACTTTCATGCAGTTGGAAGCCTTCGTATTGCATAAATCTGAGTTGGAGACAAACACAGAACAGAAAGCACTTTAAATCTGCACAGGAAGACTTAAAAGGAACAAATACCTGGTCAAAGGGGAAAAAAAATAAAAGGCATTTTCCCTCAGCTTTGACTAGAACAGCTAGGATCCCAAAAGCCATTTTCAAGTAATTTTGTGGAAATTTTTGCCTCCAGTAAAGTATTTGCAGGCAGTGCAACCTGGAATTTGCACTTGTCCATGATCTACATCTAAGGAGTTGCCCATAATTAGTTAATGAGTAGACAGCAATTAGGAGTTCTTATTTTAGCGCCAACACATGTCAGCAACTGGAAACAAAAAGCAGCAAAGAGAAACAGGCCAGAGCTGAATAAAAAAAGGAGGTTCTGCTGCATTTCCAGCAGTTGTAGAAACTGGTCCACCCACCGCATGTCTAACACTGGTTTAGTCTCCGGACAGCGCCAGTCATACCACGGTGCGGTATAGAAACATAGACATGGCAGCCACTCCAGTGATCAGCTAGTCTGTATCTCTCTCCCTCCTCAAGGCAGGCTCAGTCTCCTCTAGCAGGTCCTGATCCATCTCTAAGCTGTGCAAAAACAATGCTGCTAGTAGAGGTTCCCCAGAGCTGGGGCCATGTCTTCAAGCATCTCTTCCTCTGCTAGACTAGGACATCCTCCAAGAGCAAACGACTGCACTGGCAAGCTGGGAAGACCCAACAACACGGTCCTAGCAAGATGTACAGGACTGCTGTGAAGAAACAGTGGTTTTGTGGCTCAAAACCAATTGCAGGCTTAGTGCTGCAAGGACTTTATGCACCCAACAGGGAACAAGTACCCAGCAGCATCAGTCATCGTCAAGCCCCTACAAATATGTAAGGGAGGTCTTAAACACTGAATCAGAATAGCATAGCTTTGGCTCCTCAAAGACCTTGGCAAACATCCACTCATCTTCAGCTTCACAGCTCCTCATCAAACATGGGCAGGACCTTAACTGGGTGTCCAGACCAACTGTCCCTTGTGCAAATGAAAGCTGAGCATGGCACTGTGACATTGCAACTTTTCAGTTAGCAAACAGACAATTATTCCTCTTGTTTAATTGTATCTGATGAATGACACACACAGGCCCCATGCTGTTTAAAATTTGACATATCGTTTTATTTATCATAGCAGCTTCTACAGTTCTACAAATGGATGACACACAATCCATTATCGTTTTGGAAGCATTATTATTCATGCAAACATGTCCCAGAACCTTGGACTTTTTTTTAATTCCTCTTTTTTTTTCACATTCCTTTTACATTCAGATTGCAAATTCCCTATCTTGCCAATGAGATTTCCTCCTCCTCACCAACCCAAAATAAATTAGAGAACAAGCTGCTATCTCTAAAAGCTTTATAAATAAAACATACAGCACATATACACACAAAGGCTACAATTTTTGTACTTTTGTATCCTGGGTGGATTTAGAGATGTTATTGCAAATGCACAGATGCTGCCAGTCACGGGAGCTTCACAAGTGCCGTGCAGTTTGACATCCCATCAGATAGTGGCCCTTTGTGGCAGTTGAGGCTTCCCAGAGCAGAAAGTAACACGCCAATTGCTTCTATCAAGGAGAGAAAATAACAGTAACCACACCAGCAGATTCATCAAGGGAGGAACTAAAATTACTCTTTCCTGGCTCAACTAAATAAAAATTATGACAGTTCAAAAGAATGCTAAAAGTTTTCTGGAAGTGGCTAAATCACACCATTCAAAGTACTTAGTGGAAACATTCGCTTTTTTCTTTACTTCAAAAAGGAAATACTTTTCCTTAAAAAAAAAAACAAAAAACAATTTGAGTTTTATTTTCTTCTCTTTTCCAACAGAAACATGCAAAATATGAAGAGAGGACAAGAAAAAAAAGAAAGTAGTTCCAGAGCTAAGAAAGCCTGTTTTTCTCCAAAAGTGCATTGATTTTTAACTCAATTATAACAAAGCTGCTGTTTAGCATCACCCATCTGCTGGAGACGCCCGCAGGGGATGGCTGCCGGAGGTGGCCTGGTGGAGGGACAGACTGCGGCAAGGTTTCCGTCCCGCGGCGTCTAACACAGCCCGAACACCGACTCAAAGCTTTCTATGACTTCCAGCCCTCCACATGCTCAGAGACTAAAAAGGCAGAAAAGATGAAAGAAAAGAAAGAAAATTGGAGCAGGAGAAAAAGACTCTGTTCCAAACTGAATAGCCTGAAACTTTTTATGTTAACCTATGTTTTGAAAAATAAGATTTCATCTGTCAAACGCAGTCATGTATCCTCCTATGCTACCGCACCCACTGCAGGTGAGGAGGAGGCCAGCTTGCTCCCTGCCTGCACAGGGATCACAGGCATCGGCCAGAGGATGCTCTGTCCGATCCTCTGTTCAATCCCAGCACGGAGCGGGGTGGGAAGCGTGCGGTTCCTCCTACCAACGCTGAGCGTCTCTAGGAAGGGAGGTCCCCCTGCACCGAGCCTGAGGCAAGGGGTCCAGGGCTGCAGAAATCTCTGTCCGTCCACCTAGCTTACAACATAAGTGTTCAAATAACCGCCTTGCTTTTTTAAGGGCTTAAAAGGGTCCTGAGGGATCAAACAGCCAGATTCAATAGCCAAAACGGGTTCTGCGGAGCAGTACCCATCACAAACGCTGTTGTCCTGAGCCAAGTTGTAGACGTGGTTAGCTTCAAGTGCCATGGTGGCCACTAAAAAGCTGATAAGGAAAAAGAACCTTGCTGGAAGTTTTAAAAGGAGTGATACATTTTAAACATTTTTGAGGTCAGATTCACCCTGCAGGACTTGACTGGCTCTGCACTGGCAGAAAGCTCTCCATTAGACTTTCACCTAACCAGGTGACACAGCCTAATGCATTAACCTGGCTCTCAGCAGTGAAGCAAACACAGAAACCTTGCATGTCTCTGCGCACCCAGGGCGGTGTCTGACCCCCCACAGCAGCTTGCCGAGCCAGGATGAGCTGGGAGGCTGTTTGGAAAGCCCCAGCCCTGACTAACCCTCTGCAGAGGGAAGCATCTGGCCTAACTGGCATTTCCTATGAAAAAGGATGCACACGAACTTCACACAGAATCATAGAATCATTAAGGTTGGAAAAGACCTCTAAGATCATCAAGTCCAACCATCAACTAACACCACCATGACTCCTAAACTAGGCCCTGGAGTGCCATGTCTATACCTTTTTTGAACGCCTCCAGGGTTGACGACTCCACCACCTCTCTGGGCAGCCTGTTCCAATCATCTTTGTCTGCCCTGAAACAGGGAATTTCATCACCAGTGTGGGTGCCTGGTTTTTTGGACAACACTAAACTCCTGGCCTCAGTGAAGGCCCACAGTAAACAGAGCTAACAAACACCTCCTTCCACTCCTGTTAGATTTATTAACCTCTGTTTTCACTGCATTTCCCCTGCTCTTGGGTTAGGAGGAAGAGTAAAGGACACTGAGATGACCTTCGGCACCACCACGCAGTATCTCCACACCATTGTCCCAGCCTGTTTTGCTCAGCTCCTCTGCAAACCAGACGGCCCCAGCCTCCCTTCACACAAACCCTCCTGTGGTGTCAGCCCCAGGGGCTTCTCCCATCCTATTTCTGTTGTGCTTTTTGGTAACGGGAGCGTGAACCTGTCCCAGCTGCCTCCAGGCACCTACCTGGGGCACCTGCGTTAAGACTGGACCCTGACTACACAGGCGGCCTCATGTTTGTACTCCCACCCCACAGAGACAGCCCATGCACGGGCTCATCCTGCACCTCCAACTCTGGTTCATGAGCTGAGCCCATGCCCAAGCCCCCCATGGCATGCAGCACAGCACCACCGCCAAGCCCTCCTCCCTGAGCAACCCCGAGCATCCATCCACGGTAACTGCAAGGAGGTGGGAGGCTCATGCCAAGGGAGCAGCAGCAAGACGGGGTCCTCATATGGCACAGAGCACTTGAGCTGTTGCTACCAGGTGGTTTAAGGAGCTGCCTCTCACTGCCTCTTCAAAGCCACTTTTTCCTACCTGTTATTTACTGCTGCTCAGCAGAGTCTCACTGGGACACAGCTGGGGCTGGGGCTCACGTCAAACAGGCAAGGCTGCCATGCACATGCAGACAGCTACAGTACTAAGGCTTAAAGCCAGAGTCCAAGGGAAGGTGGCAACAGGCAAAGGATGAAGGAGAAAATCAAGCTGCCATTTTAAATGTGATTTCAGTGATTCAAAGGAGTCATTTTAGTCAATCCACTGGTTAATGAGTTAGCAGCACTGGCACAAGGTAAAATCACAAATGGGTAACAGCATTTCTCCAATGCAATCATTTATTTCTCCATTTCCAGTCCTCCATTTCAACTTGAAGAGCAGCACTAAAAAGCAGAGAGAAATTAGCTTTCCATCTTTATCAGAGAAAAAGACTTGGAAGAAACCACTAGATGCCAAGCCTACCTCCTTTCCATCCTTGTTTCTCTTCATACCAGCCCAGTTCCCTAGTCTGCTACAGCTGCCAGTCCTTTAGTGGAGAGAAATATTTGTAATAGGCATTGCTGAATGTTACAGAAACACTGAAGAGCAACTGGAGATCAATTAAACAACAGCCTTATCCCTAAGCAGCAACACGTTGAAATGCAGGAAAGGCGAGTGATAACCAGCAATGGGTCAATGCAATGCACCAGCTTCATTAAAATTGATCTATCTGTAAAAACAAATCCTGCTGAAGTACAGCTAGGGTTTCATCTTATTTGCATGTGATCTTCAGCATCAGCTGGTGGCAACAAGATGACTAGATGAAGGCAACAGAAAAACACGATATTCATTATGTAAACTCCTCAGTTCTAGGTACTAAAGTACATCAAAATCTTCACACCTTCAGAGTTCAGGAGAATTCAAAGTAAGCTTTTTGGCTCATGTCCCTCCCTCCCTTTCAGAGGACAGGAGACAGCAACTGAAGCAGTAGTCTGTGATCAGTCCTTCTGGTCCTCTGACCATGCTGCCCTAGAGGAGTCATCCTTTGCTTCGAAATCATCTTTAGCCATCTCTCTCCCTTCAGACATCATTTAGCTTATTAAAAGACATAGCAGAGGGAGACTGAAATGGCCATAAGACAGGAAGAATGCATGGAGGAGCACAGATATTATTCTTAGCTTTGACAGGTCTGTGGGGACATCTCTAGGTGGGACCAAAGTAGACAAAGAGGCAGATGGTGACGGCAGCAGATGAGAGACTTCCCCTCATCACTGCCCTCTCCAACTTTTGGAGGAGGTATTTAGTGAGCACCCATCCCATCCATCCTAGATGTTATTTCTACATGTACTCCCAGCTGTTTCCATCAAACTTGAAGGTTTAACATCCCTCAAGTATTTTGTTTATTTTGCTGAGACTGGGGCAGCTGCTTTCAAAAGCAAGCAGGACTGAGACTCTATCCTTTGTCAAAACCATCTCACTGATGCTGTTACAGCCATCTTAATTTACTGATCTTCGCTCTACTAGAGGTACCCTAAGAAGGGTTGGGACCAGAAATAGGACTACATCTGTAATGAGGTGAGACAACACAGTACACCTGAGCTTTTTTTGACCCTGGGTGGTAGCTTCAATCCAGGACAGAATTTCACAGATTTACTTTCCCACACAACCTTTTCCAGTTTCCAAGAGAAACAGTTCTCTTTCATGCTGCCTTTTATTATAATTTTTTGATGAGATGAGACTGAACAAACCTGAGTGATTGGGACATATGACATGACAAGAAAATAAAGATGAGCATTTTTCATTTATACTGCTCTATCTTATTACACTAAGACTGTTGACCTTATTAAGAATATCAGTTTAACAGCCCACTTCAGAAAGATCTACATATGCACTGAGTGCTTGAAAGACATATTAAATCAAATAAAGACTGACAGCTGTCAAGCACTGCTTACTTCAGCATCTATATGAAATATAGAAGACTGCCAAGGGTATATCTCATAGCCTCTGTATCTCTTCAAAGCACACCTGTCTCTACACAGATACCTTTGTTGCAAGGCCTTCTTTTTATTCTTTGCTTATACAGCATCTAGCAGAACGATGCCCTAGCTTATGGCAGAGCTCCAAGGCACTGCCACAAAGAAAAAAACCACACAGTAATAGCCCTACAAATGGTCTTTAACACATATCAGGATTTTACTAATATCCATTAATTGACTCTTAGAAATCTTGGAATTTCTTTCCAGTGTAAAGGCTGTGGCAATATGACTTGTGCATCATCTACTGTGAGCCAGAAGCAAACCTGGGCTTGAACTCAGTCCTTCCTACTTGACAGAGGCTACAACACTCCAATCAGACCCACCACTTGGCCTAGGAATCAAGGTTGAAAGAACTAGGTACCTATCAAGGACAATCTGGCTTTATTTTCCACAGCGTGCCCAGTCACAGCCCACTTAGAGGGTGTATGTGTGGGTTCCCCCCAGAAATCCTTTCCCACCATGCCACCCGGTCTGCAACTCCATGGAAGTGAAAGGAGCCTAAAGACACTCCACTCTTCCACCTCTGTGAACCTGGGGCAATGGCTTGGAGCAGGCTTTACCAAGACAGACATGCATTTTACTGCATCAGTAGCCAAAAGATTGCCTAAACCTGAGTTCAGAGCTTCCTCTTTAACCTAGCCATGTCCTGTGGGTAGGGACCACCACCATTTCTGATTCTCCTTCTCAACATCCTAAGTAGCAGAAATGAACTCAGGGCAACAAAAGGGTTGCCTTGTTTGAGGTTGTCTTCCTGGATCTCTCATGACTAATTATTTGGTTTCTTGATTACAGGAGGAAAGAAGATATTTGTTACAGCTTACTCTATTAGTGGCTGAATCAGTTACTGAAAAGGTCCTCAAAAAATCATCTAAGTGATCCCACCAAGACAGAGAAGCAAAGGATCCTAGCCTGTCCCTGGCACACGTTCGTGTAGCTTGTTCTTGAAAACACTGGTGATGATTGTTTATAATCTTCCCAGATGATCTATCAGTGCTTTCCTCCCTTTCTGGTTAAAACGCTTTTCCTTCACCCACTGTAAAAATTACCACCACCCAAGCTGAGGTGTTCACAGACAACACCTGAAGCAACTGCTAAGGGAAGCAATAGTTTCACCATGATCTCGCGACTGCTGGCTTCAGTAATACTATCTTGCCCTCATTCACTCCAGAAATTTTCTGAATGCCTTACTATGGCAGCCTTATTCTCCATCAGGCACCTACCTGATGGAACCTTTCTTCCAACAGGTTATATCAAAAGCAGAAATTATTTTACTTCGCTTTTTTAATCTCTTCTTTGCCTGTTCTGTTTCTCCCATACTGCCTCTTAGACATGGACAGAGTTGCCAGTAAAACTTTTAAGACCCTACATTACTCTCTCCTTTCAAGTCTCCTGTGTCCCAGGGCAGACAGATTGCCCTGGCAGGGATCTGGCAGCTGGTGTTAATTAAACAGCATCACTCTTGCCTTGCACCCTTCTCTTGTTGCACCGACCTGCCATATCTCATCTTAAAACAGGCATTAGGGTCATGATCCAATTGCTGTGTTTAATGAGCCTCCTCCAGGCCCCAGTGATGGTCTGTGTGTGCACTCCAAGCCTCTGGGACATGTGAGGCAATTAGACTTCACGTGTCCCCTAAACTAAGCTGAATTAGTCCATGTTTGACATGGCTAAAAGCAAATACCTGGACAAGCACCAGAGGATAAGGAGCAGCAACTTGTTATGTAGTAGTCACTTGAGTCTGAGCCCTTGATCATGGACAAAAGAGATCACAAGCTCTTTCTCCCGTGTTTATGTAGCACCTCACAAATGGGGTCCAGCTCCCTGGAGGCAATCGCAATTAAACAGTACTCCCAGGAGGAGCAGATTTCCTCTGACAAAGCAGTTCTGTGTTCCTCTATCTTACCTTCTTATCCATGAATAAATTCAGCAGGCTTATCTCTGCTACTCTCTGTTTGCTTTAATAACTAGCATGAAGCCTGTGTTTATTACCCAAATCCTCTTTTTAAATATCACTCCTAGATAAAGCAGTAATGACATGGCTGCTCTGCTCCGATAACCCCGCAGCTCTTCTTCCTTTCATGAGGAAAAAAAGCTACCTCCACCATGCCCCGATGGACCTGCTACCATTCTGCCATCTAATATTGTGGCAAGAAATATCCTGCGTTGTCATGAATTTCCATCGTTCCTGGGAAATCAACACAAAGATCTCAGCAACTTTCCAAAGCGGATGCACATAGGGCATGCCTATATTCAACGAGTGGAAAAGACTGCAGTTCATACCCCCAAAAATGGCAAAGCAGGATCTGGATTCTCACCAAGAGAGACACTCAAAAGTAACAGAAAGCAGTCTCACAGTAGGTATGTGAGGGTATCATTAAGAGAGGTGCTCGGGTTTGCATATGCTCTGAATGTCAAGCAGAATAAAGAGTCTGGTAATTACAGCAGAATGAGCTCAAGACTTTGCTTTGCTGGGAAACTGCTTGGCTCGGGGAGTGATGCTCTCACAGCAATGCTCCTGTGCTTCCTTCCAAATCCCAGAAGCAGCACAGTGCTGTCTATAAACAAAAGAGATGTTTTGCTCAAGGAAAGACATGGGAAGGTTGATGAGGTGAGGAAGGAAAGCTTAAAAAGTGAAAAATACATAAAAAGGGAGAGAAGCAGGGAGGTTTTCAACAGGCAAAAGCCTCAACTGGCTTTTAAAGCAATTCGCAGTTGTCCTCTCCTGGTTCTAATGGCCCTGGCAGCAGAGTTTACAGAGCCCAGTTGCTCACCAGATTACTTCTACTTCCTCAGCAAGCAGAGCAGTCCAGAAGAAGGTCGAAATCTGCTTCAGACAACAACCACCTGGTTATGTCAGATTGGGGGACCTGGCCAAGCTCAGCAGCAACACGCAGCTGCTGGAGCAGCAGAGCTGTCCCCAGTGCTCATCCACCCGCAGCCATGCACTGCTGCAGCAGCAGTGCCGGCGAGTGCACACCTCAAAGGAAGCTGGGCCGTAGATCCAGTCCACCATCATAGCTGGCTCAGGGAGAGCATCTCACCAGGTCCCCAGCGCCACGCTCAGCCTCTCAGTCCAGCCACAGCCGCCTCCCGTGAATGTCACCCTGCACTCAACCCCATCCCTTACCCCCTCTGAAGATGACTGCTCACTCCAATCCATAAGAGCTCATGTAATCAGTCCTTAAACCTGGTTTAGTCAAGTGATCTGGATTAGCTTTAAAAAAAAAATTTTGTTCTGGCTTGCTTCAGGTTTTTTTTCCCCTTAACCCAGTTCATTTTGACCACCTGAAGCTGCTGGACAATCATACATGCAATGAGATGTGCAGGTCTGGGACAGCTGGGAACTTCTGGGAGGAGACCAGGGATGCAAAAGGAGCCCAATGGCAGGTGGAAACACGTCAGACCCCCCAGAGCAAGGCCTGGAGCCACCAGCGTCTCAGATGCAACACATCAAAGCAGTTGTGTTGGGAGCCATTAATTAAACACAGTTTATTTTGGCTTTTGTTGATTTATGCTAAAACAGATTTAAAGCCAGACTGGATTAAAGCAGTGGGATTGCACTTTGCAAGAGCTGTGCCATCCGTGTCACTGTGTTTAATTACAATTAACACCAAAGAAGGTCTTTTCCCCTATCAGTTTTCTCATCAGTGCTACTTTGGGTAAGAATATTTAATGAAAAACAACTGCATTATGAGAAAGAGCTTTTGTGGGGATTTTCAGACTAAATACTTGGATGCTTCTAGGAGCCCAGCTTGTATAAATTGGGCAGTGTGACCTAGTGACTGCAAGGAAATGACATCGCCTACTGTGGGCTTCTGGGCAGCAGCTCCGTGTGCTAAAATTAGAGGCGCAGGAATCTTTGGTTTTATATATGCCAGATTATCAGCTTTTAAGTAAATGCTCAGATGTTTCAACCTAGTTCACACTATATTAGGAAAACCTAACAATTTTTGAGTAGGTGGTTCTGACAGAACCTGGCACGTGCTGAATTTTCCAGATAAGGTATTTTGTTGAGTAAGTGATGAAAACAATTTTTAAGAAGTGAAACCCTGGGACCTGCAAGTTGAAAACTTTACTGAAATCAGGTCACTCTCTCTATGGACAGAAACTCGCAGACTGCATTCTCATACTAGCCACTATCCGTTTTGTGCCAAGAACACAACAGGCACCGTCTGAGACAGTAAAAAGACAATCTCTCCCCCAAGGAAACCTAAAACCCAACAGATGACATGTTCTGGAGGCCTTTTAGGTGTTCAGCTTTGTGCATTAGTAGAGTCACTACAGTTCACAGGAAATAAACTGAATATTTGAAAGGGAGAGGAAGTCAAAGCTTTGATCTCTTGGATAATTTTGCATCAGCCCAGATTAAATCTTCAAACCAGGAGTTGTTGTACAGCAAATTCCTGCAGACTGTGGAGGCATCCAGCTTCTGCTCTAAGCTCCCGTGATCCTGCTGGAGAGCTACCAGCTGCCTTCAGCAGAGTGTGCCCATGAACGTTACACATCACATCTAATGTGTAACACTCTTTAGATTTTAACTGAGAACTAGTTCTTCTTTAGGATGATCTAGAAACCACATACAAAGGACAAAATTGCTGCAGAATTTAGGTAACGTCATTTAGTTTCACCATTATTTTCATCCCTGTCGAACCCAGCCAGACTTTTTCATGAGGGATATAAAACCCTGGAGTTCATTTATTCAGCTAACATCCCTTTACCTGCGAGCCTTTCTCTCATACTGCAGAGTCATTTGCAAAGGGCATCACTTCATAGCACAGGCTTTCATATCCGTGTGACAGTCCATGGACAGTTACGCAAAAAGACACGGGGACAATTTATAGGTCTAATCCTACCAGATGACTGATTGTTATGTTGTAAGCAAAATTCAATTAGGAGAGCTTGCAAGATCAGCCTCCGTGCTTGTTAGCATCCAGCACAGGGCAGCTGTGTTTTGGCTGCCTACTGACGGAGCAATCAAAAGACAATTGCTGCACCCAGCCAGGAAACGTCCGAAGAGCTGTACAGTTCAGGAATGGGGGAGGTTTCCAAATAAAATCAGCCTGAGGGGGCTTGATCCACAAGATGATTACAAGGTTCCAAGTTTGCCAGTAAAACTTCAGCATTACCCTTATAAGAAATCTTTCATACATGACTTTTGTTTGCCTGCCTCTAACAATAAACAACTGTCAATTTTTGCAGCTCTCACAGCTGTAGACTCTGCAGATCAGGATCTGGCTTCCAGGATTGTGTCTAAGTAAAGAGCTCCTGATACAAACCATCTACACCAAAATGTCCAGGGGAGACCTCAGAAGTACCCCACACAAGTCACCAAAAAACCTCACAGACTTATGCATATCCCTGGTGCTCTGCTCCCCAAACCATCAGCTCTTTCCCCAAAAGTTCCTCAATTTACAAGGGAGGGGTCTAATAATCAAAGGCTCTTCCAGAGGGGGATTTGTCAGAGGTGTCTAAGAGAGGTGGATGAACCTGAAGATGTGCTCCTCATTCTGTCTCCCCACTGTCTGCAGCAAGTGTTTAAACTAAATCTAATTTTTAGACTGACTGGAGTTGGGTAATTTCCTTCCAAGTAACTGGGACCTGTCAGAACTCCTAAATGACTTAACGTCATATAAGCCCCAGGAGAGCCTGGGGATGAACCTAACCCAGAGGGGAGCACTTTGGTCAGTGAAACAGCAGAGTCCAGGACAATACTTCTAAATTTTTCCCCTCTGAGCTCCAATATGCAGTTCCCTGGCTGGGAGCAATCCCAGGAGCAGTGACCTGGCATGTCCAAGCCGGATCTGGGCAAGATTATTCAGCACAGAGATTTAATATATAGAGTCCTTACTTACACTGACCTTCCCACCTATTGCATGGAGGCTTTTATCAAAGTCACTAAGATCTGACACAGTTCAGATGCACAAGTTTAGAGTAAATCTTGGTGCCACATTGCCAGATAATTTCAAAACATAAATAATTATTGAAATGGTCCCAAACCAGTTTGTGACTATTGTGAAGGGACTGATGGGTTACAGGGAGAGGAGCAGAAAGTACAAGGCAGTAGAAGTACAAGAAAACTGAAGCATTGTAGCTAGAAACTTCCTGGAGTCTTGTCCAGGCCCAGGTTTGGCTGCTCCCAGCCCTCAGTTTCTCTGCATGCAGGAGCCAGCAAATTAAGACTTAAGCCATTATAAAAATTTGCATCATGTCAGAAGCATTTGGTACTCTGAGGATGATGTATTCAGCACAGTCTGACAGCCAGCACTAAATGATGGCAGTGATTTCCCGTGGGACCAGAGTCTGGACACAGCGTAAGATACAGAGGCACCACCAAGAAGACAACCTCAACACTGGCCACTTTGGGGTTCTGCAATTTAGCCAGCAAATGGAAAGTTTCCTCTGCACTTGCAAGAGATAATCAGAGCGGGAGAAGTAATCAGACTAAACAGGCACTGTCCAACCACTGCAACTTATACATTATAGCTGCACTTTGGACTGATGTTGCACAGCTAGTTTCCTTAGAAAATTAAAGGATTTACATGTTTACGGAGTCTTGCAGCTTCAGAATAGTTAAGCAATCATCACTGTTTTCATCTTCTGCAAGGGGGAACCGAGGAATGATTCCCAGTCACAGAGGGGCTGGACAAGCAATGACGCACAGACAAGTCCCAACTCCACATCCACAGGAGAAAGTTTATCCTCCCCTGGGCTTCTGACTTGCCGAACAAAACCAAATAAACGTCAGCTGCTCGCAATTGTCTATAGGTAATGGAGTTATTTACTGACTAAACTGCTCCATGAACAATATTCAAGCACTCGTTTCTCTCTATCTGCCTCACTGTTTTATCCGATGTGATGAACAGGTGAGGTTGCTTCCTCATTTTTTTGTTCATTTCCTTCTTATAATTAACCATGTCAGCTTTTTCAGCAGCATGAAAAACACCTCATTCCCTGTTGAAACAGTCAGTAGATTCAACAACAAAAAACCACCATATCCTGCTGGCATTACACCATCTCCAGAGAGATGATCTGGATAAAACATCTTTCTCTGGTACCCTCTGTTACAGCTTAACTTTTTGGGAAGGGAGGGGTCAAAGATACGAGTTGAAAAAATACAGCATCTTTTTCACCTTCCATCCAAAAAAAGAAAAGAAAGAATACAATCAGCAAACACAAAGTACTTCTCTGTGGGTCGATAGCTGGTAAAACAATCTGCAAAGAGTCCCTGACCTCAACTGAATGACCTCTGAAACGATGCATGATCCTAAGATCTGCCATTTGACCAGGAGCACAGTCAAGAGCACGCCCACCCCAAAAAAAAGCCATCACTAGCAACCGCAACCAGAATTGGATTTGAACTCAGAGGCAAGGAACTAGACTTTATTGATCTTTTTATCTGGAATTCAATGACTCAGTGGGGAGCCCAGAAACCTGAAATTATGGGCTGTCTGTAAAATTCTCTCCTGTTATTTCCAGGCGGTGTCCCTTACAAAAAGCCAACCTACTACTTTTAATTTGGTGTCTGGCTCTGCAGCTTTCTTTAGAAAGCTTCACATGAATGATTAACTGGTAAACATACAATTAAATTTGAATCGTTACTGTTCCAATTATTGAAATAACCTGCGTTTTTTAGAATTTTATTCTTTTACTCACATTCATTAATGGTATCTAAATGTCAAGCAAAAAGCATCTTTGTGTGTATGTTCATCTTACTGTCCAAATTTATTCACTGAGCAAAAGGTCAGGAATTTGCTGAATTACAAATGCAATTGTTTAGAGCAACTTAGTACAACTTAGTGAAAGCTGCACTCAATTTGTTCAGCCCAGCATCCTGAAAGTTCCCACAGAAAAATATTGTGCCAGACGTATTAAGTACAAATCGCATTATAAATTCATTTATAATTAAAACTGCCACTTCTGTGCCTCCTGCCAGACCCCACATTCTGCTGAACAGACACATCACTCTAACCCTTGCTGTTTCTGTATCGGTTTTAATCTTCTAACAGTTAAGTGTCTCCACACCCGTGGAAATGCATGTGCTCGAGAAACTGAGGCAGGAGTTAAGCAGCATTTCCACGACCATGAAATGATCGGAGTGGGAGCATGGGAGCTGCCACCTCTCCATCCGCCACGTCTCTCCCCCTCCCCAAGGCTGCGCTAAGCACATTGGCCTTGAAAGCAAACAAGGGGTGTCTCTGCAGGCTGGGTTGTTACTCAGAAGACTCTGCCTGTCTCGCTCCAGTGATGATATAGGAGACACCAGGGACTTGGCCCCTCCACTAAATGCCTACAGACACTGAAGAAGGAGCTACCAAGGACACCCAGCTCCTTGCACTGCTCAGTGCCCATCTCTTCATATGCTTCTGCTGCTGTCATCTTCTGCAAGAGACATCCATATCTGCCTTAGTGCCCTCCCTGGGACAATGAGGCCACAGTCAACATGGTTTCATCTCCAAAAACAGCCAGCAGGTTGTCTGCTACCCCCTCACCTTGCCAGCAGCGGTACCACAGCCCCTTGGACACCAGCGTATGGGCTGCGCAGCCCGACAGTCCATACTTTTCTCTGCCCCCACATGTTTATGTAGCAAACAGCTCATTATGGGCTGTGGTAGCCCAAAGCACTACATCAGCACAGGTACTCAGGTAAATCATTTGAAAAAAGCCAAAAGAGCACCTACCAAGGGAGAAAAGCAGGGAAGTATGGCATGTGCTATAAACAACTGCATCACTCTGACTGGGAAGACACCTCTGACTCTGAGTTCAGCTCTGTAGTGAAACAGGTATTTATCACCAGAGAAATTTAAGCACAGGAGTCCACAGAGCCAATGCTTCTCCCTCTGGCCTGATACACAGCCCAGGGTTGATCTATCTACATCCTTTTACTTATCTCCCTGACCAGAGCAGCATGTATGGCACATGCCCCACAGGACAGCGCTGGTCCCAGTATCACTACATCACAGTAGCACCTCGTCTGGGATCCTGGCAGGCAAGGACACAGGTATAAGCTTTCCTTGTGAATTTTCAGTTTAAAGCAAGGTTATGGTACCCTTGGCTAAAAGGGCAATAGAAGTGCAACTTAATTACCCAGTATTATAACGCAGCTATTCTGAGACACTGCAGAAGGAAATTGGCACCGTTCTGATGGAATATTCCACGTGGTTAACAGCAATTTCATGCAGCCTCAGAGAAGACAGGCAGTTATCTAGATCTGTTGAAAGGTAAGAGTGACACGCAAAGTGTTATTCTTTCCTTACATAAAGTATAACCATATATTTTCAGGCTATATAGCTTATATTTTTAGATGAAAAGAAAGCAAAGCAAGAAAAAAACTAAAGTCAAGCTGAAAACAAATTAGATGGAATTCAAAAGGACAGTGGAAAAACACAGGATGAGAAGGAGATGGTAAAGCAACAGATTAATAGAAAGGAATCAGGGCATTACCACGAATCACACGGCGGCAATGCCCTGCAAGCGTTGTGTGCATCCACGCCATGCAGAATGAACAAACATCCTACAACACCTGGGAGGGCTGGAGGTAAGTACCACCCAGGAATCAACAGCTCTAAGATCTTATCAGGAAAACCAAGTGCAACCTTGGGCATGTGTTTCAGATGTGTACCAACTGAAGAGACACCCCAGGAGACCAACAGGCATGATCAGTGACCATGAAAATATGGCCTTAGAGGAAAGGCTGGATTAGCTGGTGGTTAGGCAGGTAAGAGGGGGAGAAGACTGAGGAAAGACTTGATAATTCCCTTTAAAGATGTAAAAAGTAGCCACCAAGCAGAAAAGACTAGTTGTCCTCTCTGGCAGCAAAACCAAAAGGATTCAATCAGAAGGAGACTTAGGGTAGACAAGAGGAAGGATTTTTTAACAGTAAGGATAGTGAAGATCCAGAGCAGGTTGCCGGGGGTAAGGTGTAAAGTCTTTGTTTGGTGAATGTAAGTAACGGTAAGGTAATTCAGGCAAAGTCCACCCTGTCTTGGGACAAGGGATGGTCTCTGACTTCTGCAGGTCCCTTTGGAAGCCTGGCCTCTATGGCTGCACCCAGGTGTGGAAGGGGGCCCTGGCCACCCGGCCTGGAGGAAAACAAGACCATG
This sequence comes from Fregata magnificens, assembly GCA_013389945.1. Lineage (NCBI taxonomy): Eukaryota > Metazoa > Chordata > Aves > Suliformes > Fregatidae > Fregata > Fregata magnificens. The sequence goes on from WAAD01031067.1 coordinate 347,289, forward strand.
CCTGCTTTGAGTCACCCCCTCCATTAGGATATCCAAAGACTGAGCAGCTCTCATCATGGTCTGAAATGTACTCAGGACCACAGGAGGATGGGCTTTGCCCTGCTGACCAAGACTGTGAGGCAGACACTTGGGAAGGACACCCAAGGGACCTGGAAGAGATGCTCCTTTTGCCTGTTGGGCTGCAGGTTGGTAAGGAGAGCCACTGGCCGGTTTCTCAACACCAGCAGAGACCAAACAAACCTGACCTCACCAGCACACTTACTTACTTATTCATTGGGAAGAAATTAAACAACTTGAAAAAGGAATATGAGCAGAAAGAAGCCAACAGCACTGGAGGGGAAGGTCAGCTTGGCTAGGTGCCATCATAGCAGCACATGAATCTCTGAGGTGCAGAGGTCCCAGAGAGTAGCCAGCAGGCAGTCTCCGTGGGACGCCCCAGCTACTTCTGCTGTGCTTGGTCCACAAACCCTTTTACCTCATTGGACCCCCAAAAAAATCGCAAATATCTATCTAACAGCTCCTGTCAATATTAATTCTCCCCCAAGTGGCTTGCTATTCACAGCAAGATAACTAAAGTACAACACTCATTATTTTAATTAGTGAAGGAGACCAAAAAACACAACCAGAGCTTGCAAAACAGCCACTGTTATTTTATTTGAAATGCCTACCGTGGGCCTAAACCAAAAATGCCTCACCCCTGCCCATAAAATTTGTAAGGACTCTTCTGCATCTGCTCTCTACACGACACAATTTCTTTCCTGCTGAGGAGAGTTGCACCAAGGCAGAAAATACACTTCTAAAATTTTCCAGGACAGATATATCGAGAAAGACATTTTATAACTGTTACTACAAAACCCAAGGCTACGCTACAGCAAATGATACAGGTGCAATGTCTCCAAAGGGACCAAAAACCAGAAAGCCCACCAGTTTCTTCAGCACTCTACTGCAGTGGTAGCTTATGCCTGGACTTCAATCCAAAATTATGCTTTAGCACAGAGAAAATATGCTTTCCTGGGCTTTTTCTTTACAACCAGTCATTTGACATCCCCTTGCCAGTAATGAAAATTTGTCGCATGCTTAACCTCTTTCCTTGATGAGTCTAGCTCGAAAAAGGAAAGCAGGAGGTAGATGTGGCGGATTACACCCCGGCGACTGTGAAACCCTGGGAGCACGCCTGCCTGTGCAAGGTTCTGCTGCAGCAGTGAAAGACCCAATTACACTCATCATTTTTTAATTAGGAAATGACGTGTGATTTACAAGCCTTAGTGCAATGTGGCATTTGAAGAGCCAGGAGTGACATTTCAGAACAGCATTAGAGTAACTTTTTCCTCCCCTGCCCCCCCAAGTTATTCAAGCAAGTCATTCAGACAAAGAGCAAAAGTCCTTTGTCTGGGTTTTAATCCAAACAGGTGGAGTCGTGTGTGTGTTCTTTTCATTCTTTTTTCATCTTTTTTTTTTCTCTTTTTATTTAATAAGGATACGGTTTCTTCCCTGCAGCCAGCAGTGACAAGCGTGAGTGTACCTGTCTGAATTCCAGCATACCTAATCAGGATCTGAGTTTCTCTTGAAAGAAAGAAAAGGAAGTTCACAAAGCCTGGAAGAGGAGAATTATGCACTCATCAGTCCAGCCATGTCAGAGACCTTGTTTGCATGAAGGGCTGTGGCTGGCATGGACCCAGCATCCCCCATCAGCAGCATGATCCTACAGCCCACACCTCAGCCATGACCGCCACTCACCGTGGGTCAGAGCCATGTCCAACATGTGAGGTCCCAGAGTGATGGGGAGGTGAGGATGGCACCGCTGTACAGTGTATGAGCGAAAAACCTCCCAGAGAAATTGTGTGGAAGGAGCTCACTCTCAGCACACGAAGCCTGATGGGTCTGAAGAAGAGGAAGTTTTGCTCACGTCTCCTGCTGCTGCTGCAGAAACCACAGCACTTCAGTTACACAGCTTACAGGCAAATATCCAACCACCTGGTATGTCCCCTGACCAGAGCTGCAACAAGGTCTCCCCAGATCTGGTAAGACTTTTAAATTAAGTCATCATCAACCATGGAAAGGCCAGGAAGAAAGTCATGGCATCTTTAGAAACTTGCTTTCCAGAGAGTCAGCCAGGCTATGGGGGGTCACAGCCCCATGGTGCACACATCCCAGTGGCAGCTCAGAGGACTGTGGGGTGCACATTCAGCATTGGTGGTGGGTACTCTGAAAGCAGCCTAGAGCATGCAAAACTAAAGCTATGAAATGATAACTGGCTGTTTGGGACGTAGCTGTGGCCTGCCACTTCATATGGAGCTGTTATTAGAAAAGTAAATCTCCCCCATGCAGACGAGTCCTAAGCATAACGCAGACTCTCCAGAAGAAACACATCTGCTCACTGGTACACATGGGCACAAGGGTTTTAAGGAAGGCGTGGAAAAAGAGTAATAGAAGCCACCGAAACCACAGGAGGAAACTTTGCTAGGGAGAACAGCACAGTCTCAAAAACAAGAGGACTGAAAGATTAATACTACCCTTGTCTGCTGCAAGGAATATAGGAGGAGAAAGGCTGGCATACAGTGTTTCAGACTCAGAGGCATGAGTCAAAGCATGACTTCAGATGGATAGTGGAGATGTTTATCTATCAGCAAAGTTGTAAGAGGATATAACCAGGCTAGGAATCAAAACAGCCATTCCAGCTGTACCACACCATTACACGTGAAAACTCACATGTCTGAATAGGCTAGCAAGAGCTTGGCCACCAGTTTCAGCTGGAAGGCAATCACTTCCTCCAGCACACCACCTCCATGTGAAGAGGTGAGTATAAACCTATGAGCGACGTGTGGACACAAACCATACTACTGCGATCCTTGATCAAGTGCAACCTGAGGAACTCCCTGGATCATCACAAAGCCTCGATGAATTTAACAAGCCCTGGAGCATTACACAGGGAAGTAAGCGAGCATCCAAAGGGAAAATGCCCAACAATCTACCTACTGGAATGAAAAGTAATCATTAAGAGGCAGCTGCTAAAATTAAAATTGCATTGCTAGAAACCATACTTCAACATAATCATCTTATTGTTAAGGCTTTATCAGAACACTCACATTTGAAATAACTGGTAAACCTTATACATTCAAAACCAGATTTTTTTTTCCATCTACATCTTCCCGTAATGACCAAAATATTAAGGTTTCCCCACCTTGGGATTTGACCTTATGTTGATGAAGATGACTTGGATAATTTGAATTAAATTACCCCTGCAACACAATTAAAAAATAGTGCCTGTGGACTGCAAGCACTTAAATATCATTAAATGACAATATAGCATTGTGGTGGGTTGACCCTGGCTGGATGCCAGGTGCCCACCAAAGCCGCTCTATCACTCCCCTTCCTCAGCTGGACAGGGGAGAGGAAATATAACGAAAGGCTCATGGGTCAAGATAAGGACAGAGAGAGATCACTCAGCAGTTACCGTCACGGACAAAACAGACTCAACTTGGGGAAATTAGCCTAATTTATTAACAATCCAATCAGAGTAGGGTAATGAGAAATAAAACCAAGTCTTAAAACACCTTCCCCCCACCCCTCCCTTCTTCCCGGGCTTAACTTCACTCCTGATTTCTCTACCTCCTCCCTGGCAGCGGCGCAGGGGGACGGGGAATGGAGGTTGTGGTGAGTTCATCACACGTTGTCTCTGCTGCTCCTTCCTCCTCAGGAGGAGGACTCCTCATGCTCTTCCCCTGCTCCAGCGTGGGGTCCCTCCCACAGGAGACAGTCCTCCATGAACTTCTCCAACGTGGGTCCCTCCCATGGACTGCGGTTGTTCATGAACTGCTCCAGCATGGGTCCTTCCCATGGGGTGCAGTCCTTCAGGAACAGACTGCTCCAGCATGGGTCCCCCACGGGGTCACAAGTCCTGCCAGCAAACATCCTCCAGCATGGGCTCCTCTCTCCATGGGTCCGCAGGTCCTGCCAGGAGCCTGCTCCAGCACGGGCTTCCCACGGGGTCACAGCTTCCTTTGGGCATCCACCCGCTCTGGCGTGGGGTCCTCCACGGGCTGCAGGTGGATATCTGCTCCACCATGGACCTCCATGGGCTGCAGGGGGACAGCCTGCCTCACCATGGTCTTCACCACAGGCTGCAGGGGAATCTCTGCTCCGGCGCCTGGAGCACCTCCTCCCCTCCTTCTTCCCTGACCTTGGTGTCTGCAGAGTTGTTCCTCTCACGTATTCTCACTTCTCTCTCCAGCTGCAGTTGCACAGGGGTTTTTTTTCCCCTTCTTAAATATGTTATCACAGAGGCGCTACCGTCATGGCTGACTGCCTCAGCCTTGGCCAGCGGCGGGTCCGTCTTGGAGCCAGCTGGCATTGGCTCTATCAGACATGGGGGAAGCTCCTAGGAGCCACCCCTTTAGCCCCCCCACTACCAAAACCTTGCCATGCAAACCCAATGCAAGCTTTAAATTATGCCATCCTTGGAACCTGCAACTCCCAGGTTCAGATGCAGAACCCAAGCCTGTGTAATTTAAATCTTGCCTCTCCTTAAACTGAATAAAACATGACCTGTGTTTGTTTATATTCTGCATATTTCATTCACTGTACCTCTTTTCCATGCGAGTCTCAAAGGCAAAACATAGAGGAAGATCAGGAGATATTTGTCTTCCAGGCTGACTTGTCTTTAACCTCTTTTAATTAATTTCACTGTTAATCTCATTACTAAAACAGTCCAGAAAAACTCAGTATTTTTAGTAATTCTTCAAAGTTCTTTGGTTTTATCCACTACTCCACCTAATTTCAGGTGCTTCTGTTGTGCTGATTTTGGCTGGGATAGCGTTAATTTTCTTCATAGTAGCTAGTATGGGGCTATGTTTTGGATTTGTGCTGGAAACAGTGTTTATAACACAGGGATGTTTTCGTTACTGCTGAGCAGTGCTTACACAGAGTCAAGGCCTTTTCTGCTTCTCACAGCACCCCACCAGCGAGGACGCTGGGGGTGCACAAGACGCTGGGAGGGGACACAGCCGGGACAGCTGACCCCAACTGACCAAAGGGATATCCCACACCATATGGCATCATGCTCAGCACATAAAGCTGGGGGAAGAAGGAGGAAGGGGGGAACGTTCAGAGTGATGGCATTTGCCTTCCCCAGTCACCGTTACACATGGTGGAGCCCTGCCTTCCTGGAGACGGCTGAATACCTGCCTGCCGATGGGAAGTAGGGAATGAATTCCTTGGTTTTGTTTTTCTTGCATGTGTGGCTTTTGCTTTACCTACTACACTGTCTTTATCCCAATCCACGAGTTTCCTCACTTTTACCCTTCCGATTCTCTCCCCCATCCTGCGGAGGGGAGAGAGCAATCAGCTGTGTGGGACTTAGTTGCTGGCTAGGGTTAAACCACGACACTGTTCATTTCAATAACCACAACAGAATTGGCAGTCCTATAATTAATTCAGCTTTTGTTTTCTCTCCCACTGATACCGCTATCAGATGGGCTTTGCAAGGGGGTCACCTACTGGGTTGAGGAGGAGGCAGGATGAGCAGTGAGACTCAGCTACAAGAGAGCTGGGAAGAGTTGCTGTAATGTAAAATATGTTGTACGCCCTACCTGAGCATGGTTTTCCAAAGATAATGCCACTAGCAGTATAGTGAAGCACTGACCGAACACACATAGAAGGCTCTAAATAACACAAGCACTGGGTGAGAGGACACATACCTTAAATATTCCCACCCTTCCCAGCCAGAGGTGAGGGAGGAATCTCTTATACAGCAGTAGCTGGAAGCTTTATTGGGAACACAGGAGAGTCTGGTCCAATTCCTTCAGCTGCCTTAGGGATCTGAGCTGGCATCTGAATTTAGTTGCTTAAATTAACCCCAGGCTCCAGGGTCCCTTGGGGCTGGGCTCACTCTGTCACTTCCCTGCTCCGGTCCCCCATTTCCCAGATGGGAATGGGTGACCCCCACTAGGCTCTTAACAACACACCAGGGGCATCTGGCTTCCCTCACCCTAAAAAACTTCTGCTTCCAGGTAGCCAAGCCACAAAATACACGTTGCATGCCTTAGCCATAGCACTTGGTTGCTGGAAGCAGCTGAGCAAAGCCAGGCTGCCTTCAAGGGATTCGGCAGCTCCAGCATCAGCAGCCCCTACTCTCCCCACACACTCAAATCGCTCACAAGCTGGCCACCCTCATATTGAAGTATGGATGCACATTCAGAGGCTTTTCCCTGGCCCAGCAAGCACCCGGTTATTGAACCTAAAAGAGAACAAGTTTGACACGCAGAGGACAAAATCCCTGGGGAGCACATCACCTGCACCCCATGATAAGAGCTGGCAGGGGTAACAAGAGGGGGACACCTCACGTGGGGACCGGCAGAGCCAGGTACCAGCTGCTCACTGCTGTTGCAACCAGCCCTGCAAGCCTAGAGGAAATCTGGCTGGTAGGAAGAATGGATACCCTGGGATTTTAGGCTCAGGCTGAGGGGCAGCTCCAGCGGGGTTAGCCTCTGGCTGCTTTGTAACAGGTGGATAAAACTTGGGTGGTGGGGAGTCATTTCCAGCCCTTTTTGCTGATTGCAAACAGCTTTTTCAGCAGACTGAACTAAGCAGGAAGGGTTTTCCCCTATACCAGGGCACTCTGGTGTTGTCAAGCAGCTATAGCAGAGCACAGCCAGGACAGATTGGTCCTTTAATCTATGAGGGAAGCATGTTAATTTTGCAAGACAGAAAAGATGTGCTTGATTGGTTCTCTAACCCCCACCCTAGGGAAGGCTACACATCACCATTCTGTTTATTCATAAATCTAATCATCTGCTTCATCTCTTTCACCCTGCAAAAAGTTGTCACAAGGAACAGCCTGGTAATAAATTTGCTACATCTTACATTTTAGATGCTCAACATTGTCAGCAAATTGCTGCTCCCTCTACACATCAGACTGCCCAGAATAACATTTCCCAAACAGCCCAGGCTCCACCCACAACACTCCTTGGAAGATGCTGCCCCACAGCCCCAGGCATCTCTGCAAACACAGAGCTTGCTAATGAATGGTCCCCAATTGTCTCAAGTCTAACTCCAGGGTGAGGTACGGCAGCAAGGAAGCCCAGTTATGGAAGAGGGTGTATCTCCAAGGAGGAAGTGGGATTAGAGGGGCAGGCATCCTCATCAGTGGTCCTATCGGGGGGTGGGGGGGGGGGGGGGGGGGAAATCACAAATTTCAGAGTTTCTTCTCTCCAAGGACCTGTCAAATACATTAGCAGCCAAGGAACAAAGGGAATTCTCCGTTGGATGTCTTGTCATAGAAATGAGTGAAGAATAAAAAAAACCAGCAAAAAGCATAGAATGACAGACAGTATGATGTTGTTACTGCAGGAAATAACAGAAAACACATTCTTCTGTAAGCAGCAGGCATGCTTATATGCAGGCTCTGTTCAGAGTCTTCACATAAAGGGTTAATAATGATTACAAAATACATAAATGTTTACATATTTTAGTAAATACATAAGCTAACATATAAATAGATTGTTTATGTCCATCCATAATACCTACTACTTTCATCTGATTTTATTACATGCTCCTCACATCCATGACATTCTTAGGAATATCTATTCAAGAAGTTAATCTTTGATACAGATTAAGCATGACCTAAATTTTGGTCTGCCTCTCTCATATGCTCTTGCAGGAGAAAGGTTTTGTTTAGAGAGCTATAGTTCCTATAGGTGGTCTCTGTGCCCAAAGGGGCTGCTGCGCAGCCCGGGCACCAGCCTGCATGAATACAGACAGCTTGACGATCCACTCCATGCGAGCTCAGAATTGCCTGCACCCACCTGGGCAGAGATGCTCCAACACCCCTTTCTTCTCCTCTTTCAGCCACTTTTTGCAGACACAAACATCAAACAGGAAAAAAAACCCATCAACATGAACAACACACCACTTACACTCTTCATTTCAAGCTGCCTTGACACCACGTCAACCAGAACATCAGGGCAAGGTGGGAGGGAGCAAGCGCAAGGGAGAAAGAGAGAAAACAGGTCATGCAAAGAGGAAATAAAAACAGAAAACAAAAAGCATAGCAGACAAGATCAGCAACAAAAGAGGCAAATTCAGGAGACAGGCACTCATGAACTAGACAGGTGAAGCAATGTGAGGAGGCCAAATATGACTGTGGGTTTCAGCAGATATTACGATGCTCTCATCCCTATCAAAATGGCTGTTGCATGAATGCCTTCTCTATTTACCTTTGCTGAAACCAGGCTGCCACAGTTCCAAGCCCAGGACAACAGACAGCCTTTCAATACTCAATGATAGCCTGCAAGTCTATGGAGAACAGCTCTGACAGATGGGCAGGGCTGGATTTGGCTGTAGGGGCTTGCACCATTCCTCCCTGCCGTTCACAGTCCAGCATATTACTGTAAGCCGCCCTCCTTTTGTTCACCCACTCTTTAGTAATCACGTAAGCCTGGGGATTAAGCAGCAGAGTGCCCACTCAGCAAAGGTCTGGAAATGGTTGCATGAGGCACAAAAGAGGGAATGGAAGGAGGACAGGCTGGACCCCAGCCTGATGCTAGGGACCAGGAGCTGGGCAGCACTGAAAATCCCATCTACAAAGCCCACAGGCTTCAGCTGCATCGAGAAGATAATATGATTCCAGCTCTGTAAAGGTGGAACTCAGGTGATCAGGTGTAAATGCCAATACAGGAGTTAATCACCAAGATTGCCTGTGCCATCCATGGAAAGAAATGGGCCCTTCTCAGGCACCTTCCATCCTTCTGGAAGCTGGTGTCTGACACTGGTCAGATGAGTTGCCCCAGCCCCTTCATCAACTAACAGGAGCCTGGGGTTACCAGCCCAGATAAAAATTTCTCTGCCACAGGCATGGAAACATAGGTTGAAATTAGTCCCAGGACAACTCACACATGGCACTTGCTTGTCATGACATCAAATGCCTGTTGCGTGCCAGCAGCTCTTTGCCCAAGATGAACAAATATCCCTCTAACAATCTGATGTTTAAAAATACACATCTTCTGTAGCATGTCAATGGAAGACTGAGGACAGTGGCTTTATGTGATAATTAACAACTGTTTGGGGAAAATCATTCATTAAGTTTTAAGGGCAATGTTATTTGTTGTATACTTGTCCCAATTAAGATCAACAGCTAGGAAATCTGGCTGCCTCGTGAGAAATTACTCTTCTTGCAGACAGTACAGGAAGTCTCTTGAAAAGTAAAGACTTATCAACTTATCTAGTTGAAGATGTCCCTGCTCATTGCAGGGGGGTTGAACTAGATGACCTTTAAAGGTCCCTTCCAAACCAAACCATTCTGATTCTATGATCCACAAGTGCCTGATTTTGAGAAAAGGTCTAGAAGATACCAGAACCTACTGTGGCCAGCAGGACAAGGGAGGTGATTCTGCCCCTCCACTCCACTCTGGTGAGAATCCCAGAATAGTTTGGGTTGGAAGGCACTTTAAAGATCATCTAGTTCCAACCCTCCTGCCATGGGAAGGGACACCTTCCACTAGACCAGGTTGCTCAAAGCCCCATCCAGCCTGGCCTTGAACACTGCCAGGGATGGGGCATCTACAACTTCTCTGGGCAACCTCTTCCAGTGCCTCACCACCCTCAGAGTGAAGAATTTCTTCCTCATATCTAATCTAAATCTACCATCTTTCAGTTTAAAGCCATTACCCCTTGTCCTATCACTACATGCCCTTGTAAAAAGTCCCTCTCCAGCTTTCTTGTAGGCCCCCTTCAAGTACTAGAACACTGCTATAAGGTCTCCCCGGAGCCTTCTCCTCCAGGCTGAACAACCCCAACTCTCTCAGCCTGTCTTCATAGGAGAGGTGCTCCAGCCCTCTGATCATCTTTGTGGCCCTCCTCTGGNATTCTCCGCCCAGCCTGTATTTGTGCTTGGGGTTGCCCCAACCCATGTGCAGGACCTTGCACTTGGCCTTGTTGAACTTCATGAGGTTCACACAGGCCAACCTCTCAAGCCTGTCAAGGTCCCTCCAGCATGTCGATGGCACCTCACAGCTTGGTGTCGTCAGCAAACTTGCTGAGGGTGTACTCAATCCCACTGTCCACATTACCAACAAAGATGTTAAACAGCGCTGGTCCCAGTACTGACCCCGGAGGAATGCCACTCATCTCCACTTGGACATCGAGCTCTTGACTGCAACTCTGAGTGCAACCATCCAGCCAATTCCTTATCCACTGAGTGGTCCATCCATCAAACCCATGTCTCTCCAATTTAGAGACAAGGATGTCATGCAGGACAGCATCAAATGCTTTGCACAAGTCCAGGTAGATGATGTCAGTTGCTCTTCCCTTATCCACCAGTGCTGTAACCCCATCATAGAAGGCCACCAAATTTGTCAGGCACGATTTGCCCTTAGTGAAGCCATGCTGGCTGTCACCAATCACCTCCCTGTTTTCCATGTGCCTTAGCATAGTTTCCAGGAGGATCTGCTCCATGACCTTGCTGGGCACAGAAGTGAGACTGACTGGCCTGCAGTTCACCAGGTCTTCCTTTTTTCCCTTTTTAAAAATGGGGGTTATGTTTCCCCTTTCCCAGTCAGTGGGAACTTCACCGGGCTGCTGCAACTTGAGTCCTGCATCCAGCTCTGGAGTCCTCAGCACAAGAGACATGGACCTGTTGGAGCGGGTCCAGACAAGGGCCATGAAAATGGTCAGAGGGGTGGAACACCTCTCCTGTGATGAAAGGCTGATAGAGTTGGGGTTGTTCAGCCTGGAGAAGAGAAGGCTCCAGGGACACCTTTCTGCAGCCTTTCCATACTTAAAGGGGGCTTATAAGAAAGATGGAGACAGACTTTTTAGCAGGGCCNAAGAAAGATGGAGACAGACTTTTTAGCAGGGCCTGTTGAGATAGGACAAGGGGTAATGGTTTTAAACTGAAGGAGGGTAGATTCAGACTAGATATAAGGAAGAAATTTTTATGATGAGGGTGGTGCAACACTGGCACAGGTTGCCCAGAGAGGTGGAAGATGCCCCATCCCTGGAAACATCCAAGGTCAGGTTGGACGGGGCTCTAAGCAGCCTGATCTAGTGGAAGATGTCCCTGTTCATTGCAGGGTGATTGGACTAGATGACCTTTAAAGGTCCCTTCCAACCTATTCTATGATTCTATACTGGGGGGCTTAGGGGATTTCTTATGGGCTTCCAAGAAAAAAAACAATCCACTCTTTCAGGAACCTGCACCCAAAAAGCAGTGTCACTACTGTACCTGAAGTATCACCTAGAGGGGCCATACCCACACAGAAACCCCAGCTAAGGACACATACCAACTTGCTTCAGCACGGACCTGCTCCTTCCATGCCTCAAGTCCTATTCCAAGGCATCAGCACTGCAAGCAGAGCTAACAACAAAAGCAAGTGTTAGCAACCTTCAGCTCTGTGGTGGGAGCCACAGCCCTGTAATGCAAAATGAGGCTAATGATATCTTTTGGACACACGGGTTTGGGTAACACATGACATGATGGTGATTCTGTTTAATTATAAGCTTCCTGTTAGAAATATCAAGGTTCCTCTGATGACACTAGCAATTGTTCTTCTGGCTCATCCAGTTGTTGCAAAATAAAACCTTCTTTGATCCTTAAGGTATAAATAATTAAAGAAACCATTATTTTGAAAGAGGTACCTGGCATTTCATAGTTACTGAAACACCATCAAACTAAATAGCAACATGCAGAGAGAAATATGGCATTCTGCTTGGGGACAGTGGCTTTTATTGCAATCTGCACTCCCTGAAAGACAGCAATAAAACATCCATCCATCCTTCATGTGGAAGCAGCAGATTAACTCCCCACCCATACATGCTTCCAGCAAGGTTATCCTACATGGTCGGAATGGATCATTGCTAGTCAAGTGTGAATCAGAAGTCCATACCCTCCAGGCCATTCTTACAGGGTCAGGAGTTCAGAAAGTCTTGCTCATTTTACATGTAGGCTCAAATTTTCCTGAAAGCATAGATCTAGAGGCCCAGACCTCAGGAGCAAAGGAGCACCCAGGGCCAGTGCTAAGGTTGCAAAACATCCCAACAAAACACACTATTTACTGTCTTGGACAGCAAATCCCACATCCGAGGTAAGAGTGCAGCCCACCACTGTCCCTGTTCTCCCAGCTATCCAGGAAGACCCTCCTGCAGAAAAGGGGGGGTGATCTCCAGCCCCACATAGGTGACCTGCATGAGCAGAGCAGCCCATGTAACATGCCTGGCCAGACTGGACATGCACCTGAAGATGGGGCAACTCTACACACCCTCAGCCCAGCACATGGGACCAGCTGCTGGTACACACTCCTGCATCTCCCAAACCTGCATCCCACACCCATCCAGCTGGACACCCTCAAGCCTTAATCACCTGAAGTTCACTGGTCACTTGGCTCCTGGCTCTGAGGAACTGAAGTTTTCACCCCCAGTAGAAAAATGTAAGGGTGCTACACCCCTTTCCAGCTCAAAGCCTGACCCTTCCCTTTGAGAACTGGGCCCTTGTCCGCAGGCCTGCGGGGGAAAAGCTACTCATGGTAAATGGAGGGGCAGGAGGACAGAGCAACCCATGCCAGCCCACAGCAAAACAATGCCGAGCCTCTCCTCCACCTCAGCAGGGCTTCTGGTGCAGAGCGAGAAGCACCCTCCTTACCACAAGGCTCTCGGGGCTCTCAAAAGAAAAAAGGCCCTTTTTTTCTTTTATAAAAGTAGTATTTTTAACTCACCTCTCAGGAGGGCTAGAACATGATTTGCAAAGCCTCAGGACCAAGTGGGCTCCCGCAGCACACAGCAGAGCATCACCCCAAGCTCCTGGGAAACATTAAGGCAGCAGTTGGTTAATTAGGGTAGGGTTTCCAAGAGCCTCACAGCCTGCTCTCATCCTCATTACAGGCAGTAGCAAGTTGTGCCATTCACTTCACCAAAGGCAGGATTAAGTCATTTGTGGTTCACAGTAGCCCACTTGTTCCTCTTGATGAGTCTCTTGTCTCTCTTTGGCACAAACAACTTGAAAAGCCCATGAACCTAGTTCCCAAGTCATACACAAAGGTGAGACATCCTTTCCAATCTCCCTTCAGCAAACTCTAAGATGAAGCATGGGGCATAACAGCCCCCATAATAGTACCCTTGCTAGTATGACTTCAAGGTCTATTTTTTTTTGCATCACTGTCTTCTGTGTTAAGAACTTGATTTTGGGAGGCACAAAAGGCCTGATTTGCAAAGATGCTGTGATTGAATTGGGGGCAGGAGGGAACACAGATGTACAGGTCTTCTGAAAAAAAAAAATCACATCTCACTGCAAAACCAAAGACTGAAAAATTATCAGAGTGCGCTCTATTTTTAGCTATCCTGTGTCATAATATTCACTATTCTCAAGCAAACTTTCTGGCAAATATTTAGAGGCTTACAATCCCATGCTTTGTCAACAAAGCACAGCAGTTACCTAGGGCAGCTGTAGGCACAGCACCTGCAGCACTGCAGACTGTATTGCTTCAGCCTGTTACCATGGCACTTTTATTTGGATTTTGCCTGTTTGCATGTGTAGGATGCAAGATAAACCTTTTATGTTTTTAGTATGTGGTGACCAGGGCACAACTGACCCCAAATAAAATGGTTTAAAGGGCTCACCTTAGCCAGGGGAAACTCTTCGTGAGTTTTCACAGCCAGGCATTTGTAGCAGCTCTGAGCCACACTTGCTGGCTGCTGGAGAGCTTTTCCTGGATGGGTGTAGGTACAAGCCACATTCAGAGGCAGGTGCTGCTGTGCCCAGATGTGGTGCAGCTGCAGCAGGAAGAGCCAAGGCTGGGCACCACACTGCAGCTGGCTCCATCCCTTGCTAGCAGCCACATCTCCAGTGTCACCCCATGCCAGCACCTGTATGAACACAGGCTTGGTCCTCAAAGCCTCACAGGTAACCACATCATAGGGACGCCCCTGCAGTTATTCAGAAGATATGACATCTCCATTTATAGCACAGTGCATTTTAAATGAACTACCAGCACAAGAATACATGGTTTTCTCAGCAAGTGAAACACACCCTTCAGGTGAAGCCACTGGAAGTGAGAAGCACCTTCCTCCTGGGTTCAATATCACCTAGTGCTTTGTTCAGCAGCAGAGGGAGGGCATGCACCAATGTTCAGACCTACTAAACCCACCTTTAACACCTCACTCTGTGTAATTGCACCCGATATAAATTATTCCTGGACTGACACTACCCTGAGCTGAGAACCAACCCCGGTTACAGGATTTGCAGGACAAAACAAAGAGCCCCTCTCTGCTCTCTTATCACACCCTGCCCACCCACCCCGTTAAATCCACCTTTCTGCTTGGACTGTTTTTGTCTGCTGAAGGCTGGCAGGAGAGACATGACCCCAATTCCTGAGGGAAGAAGTCAAGATTAACAGACATTAGGATGCCTCCCTGCTGAAGGCACTTGTGGTCGCATCCTGAGAAGTCCTTCTCTAGAGGAGCTATACTACTTGTTTGCTACAGCACCAGCATCCCAAAAAAGAGCTCAGTGCAGTCTAGAAAGGGCACCCAGAGCAGCGGGTGCAGGAGAGCACTAATGGAGTTCTAGCATTCATTAAAACACACGGCACATCGATTAGAAAACCATTCCCATCCTCAGCTGTCATGTGTGGTGAAATTAAGCACATGTAACACTTCCGCATAGTCCCACGTACGTGAGTTTACAAGAGAAACACCCATGCTGCAGAACAGGCAGCTCCCCAGGAAAATCCAGCAGCCTGTACCACATTAAAAGAGAAAGTCTGCTATGAAATCTTATGCAGAGCAGGATTTGCACATGTAACCTCTTGCCCTGCACTCAGTAAGCAAACAAATATGCACCATACCTATATTCACATAGGAAGGGAAAGCCCCAGCAGCCCAGCTTTGCCCCAGATGTGACTGTCACCTGGCACTTCATAAGCAGCCTGTGCTTGACACTATCACCTGAACTGCTGGAGCAGCTCTTGCTTTCTTTACCAAGGAGCCCCCCTGGTGACAGCCAGATGTAGTGCTTGCAATAGGTAACATGCGATGCAGCACAAATTACTCCAAAACAAGCTTTTAGACTAACTGCAGTGGCAGGGCCCTAACCGATAGAGAAATAACATTTGAGTTAGCAGAGAAACCCATGTACATACAGGCAACAGGAGGGGAGGGAGCACCCATCTGTCTGGAGACCTCCTCCAGAACCAGGTGTGCCACCTCAACTGGCACAGCAACACCCTGTCAGCCAGCCCTTGCCTGCTCACCTCAACAGAACCACTGGGATCGGTTGCATGATGATCGTTTTTGGAAAGCCCATTCCTAAATGGCTCCTTCAGGGAAGTTTACTCCGTTGTGAACAACTTTCCCTAAATTGCACAAAATTCACTCCCCCCTGGGGAGCCTGAAGAGCTACGCTTGAGTGTATATGCATATTTAAATGTGTCTCAATCTAGTTTTGCATGTGTTATTTGGGGATATAAGTGGTGAAATCGCATCTGCTTCTTGAATATCCACACAGCAACATTTAACATTTTATTTGAAACATTTTTGCTTTAATTAATTTAAATGCAACCCAGCCATTCTGCTATTTCATATATAATCCTGGGGATTTAGTAGTGGAAGTGCAGTATCAGAGCTAAATAATGGAAAGGTGGCAAGATTAAAAACTTATCATAAAATTAGTCTACTTAGCATAGTCAATAGCTTTTCAGTTTGACAAGGGATAAACTTTTTATGGAAATGTGTATTCAAAAATAATCCTGTTAGGTTGCCCAATGTTTGCCAATCTTAGTTCATGCACAGCAATAAACCCAAATTGGAGTAACTTTTCCAAAGTCTGTATATCTGTACATATTTAAAGTATTATCAAAAGCAACTGTAATAGTTATATCAAAAGAATGAGATATAACTTTTGGGAGCGGTAACTGAAACAGCAAAGTTATCGCTAAACCTTTAATAAAACCTACAGTGCGTTCTGCTTAACATTATTACAGAATCCAATACACAATTAATATTAGTCCTCCATATAGCTGAGATTGCGTTTAAGTTGTATCACAAATTTACAGCCAGAACAGACACTGAACGCTTGGCCTGGCTAACATTTCTGTTGTGAAATGCTCATTTCTAATGCACTCCCTGCCTCGAAACGCTGCTTCTCACATTCATTTAATGTCTGCTCATTGCTCCACAGCTTCCCTGCCAAGTCACTGCTGTCTGCTGAATGTTAACTTTTAAAGCAGAGAAATGCAGGGTTTGGGCTTTTTGTTTTTTTCTTTTGGGGGGTCATGTTATCATCTCCCTGAAAATAAATTCATAGAAGAGATACATCATTCAATTAAATACCAAGGAGAGATAGAGGTGTATGGAAATCCAGCTGTCAGCATATTCTCTGCTACTTACAGAACTGAGATTAAACTAAAGCAGGCAGCAACTTGAGACTGCTATTTGTGTCCTGAATTGGGAAGACACATTTCAATGTCTCCCAGAGCAGGGATCCAGGACTGGGAGGATGGAGATCCATTCTGAAGCACTGACACAAACGCACTTACTGGAATCTCCTGGATCACATCAAAACAAAATCATTAGATAAGAGACCACAAAGAAGTCACCACAAGAAACACTGCTGAAGTCAAATGCTTCATCTTGATTTTGAATCACATCAGAGTTTTGCTGGTTGAGTATTTCAGAGAAATTCTGACAAAATATTTTTATTTTAATGAGGCAGCATCTTCCAAAGGGAAGGAGGAAAGCTTTGGCCAACACCAGTCATAAGGCAGACTCATAGTCCCTGGCAGTAGAACAGCGTACAAGGCTGCAGAAGGATGCTAGACGATACAGGCAAAGCAGGGTTTGGTGTTTGCTGTTGCTTGACCTAGATCTACATGAGCTTGCAACTGCCTCTGAGCTAGATCATTGGGGTAACACCTTGGATAGCATCTAGGAGCTGGATTCTGACAGCTGACTAAAAGGACAAGCAAGGTAAACATCTCTCTACCTAGGAGACGGATAGGAAAAACACCCAGTGATGTGGCTAAAGGTGTCAGAGAAGGCCAACAAAATATGAAATAAAATGCTAAGCAAAGATGCAGATGAACATCAAGTGGGACTTTGAAATGAATGGAAGACAGTCACCCCACTGTCCTCCCCTGGTGCTCTAGGCCAAGCAACACCTTGGAGCCTGGGATCTGGAGGTAGACTTTCTCCAAGAACATACCCAGGACATACTTACACTGCAAGAACTGGTTTGCCTAAATATCAGTCCACCCACAAAAAATACCTGCAAGCACCTTCCTCTGGGGCCAAACACCTCAGTCTTTAAATGCCTGATTTAGCAGACCTGCTTAGTTACCCCCCAATTCATTTGGATGCCATGAACTGGCTTAGTTACCTGACAAGCCATTTGCTAGATCCTCATTAAAATGAGAATCTAGCAAAAAATAAACTCTACCACACTGCTAGACCTGATCCAAGGTGGAGCAAAGACCACCCAAGCCATCCTGGATTATATCAGCAGCACTTCACAATATGAGAGGCTGTAACAGGAGTAACAGCACCCCCTAACCCCAAAGGGAACAGACGCACACAGCTCAAATTTTTTGGAAGCTCAGCACTCCCAAGATTTGGACACCTAAGAAGTACAAACTCCCCCCTACTTTAAGTTAAATCCTACCATACTTGGAAAGTATACATTACTTACCAGTAACTGGTAGCAGAAACTGGCCTGGGGTGCTTTTTTCCCCCAGCCCGCATCTCAGAAGCAGCAGTGTGCATCCAACACCAGGGTCTTCACCCTTAGGCCAAAAGAAAAACCTCAAACATGTTCAGCATCAGGCAAATGCTCCCAAACACTGTATGGCTTCAGCATCTCCTAGTAATTCACTGTGATCTTCATCTGATGAACAAAGCAACATTTCCTGTATCAAACTACACACCGTATTATAACCAGGGAAAAAGCAGAAGAGGGATTCAGTTATTGGAAAGAATTGCAAAGCTGTTCCACTAAGGTATTTTTCTCTATATATTTGAAGTTTAAAAAAAATTACTAACAGCAGGAGGAAGAAAAGGTATTAATTTTAAATTCCTTCACCCCAATCCATCTCAGAATTTGTACTTGCAGAAAGAGGATAAGCATCCACAGCAGAGAGGGCTTTAACACAACCCATTCTTCTGGCACGTGAAGCTCTCACCTTTAAACTCTTTTCTCCAGCAGATTCAGAAGTTCAATGCGGTGTGGGAGAAACCTAAAGTCAGGAGCCAAAGCCACAGCTCTGGTGGCCAGTCATTGCCCTGGGATTTGCTGTTCACTTGGCTTAATCCCCTCGATCATGATGGCAACACAGGTTTCTCAGCTGATACCCAGCAGAGCACCAGTAACACCCAGATGTGGGAATGAAAATTGGTGTTCCTTCACCCCACCCAGTGTCCTACAGCTACGTCTAAGGGCAGATGCCCAAACACCACTGGTTTTCCGCTGATCAACGATGTCAGTAAGATCTCATCACTGAAGTCCATGATACACTCTAAACGGATAAAAAATTTTCCCCCCTTCCTTCTGCATGTTCAGGAAGTTGCAGTATTATCATTACTTCAAAGATCAGTTGGGCATAACTTTAAAAGTAAAGTCACTATCTGACAAGGATCTGACACATATCAGACATTTGATTTCTGTTAGCTTAATCTTTCAACCATTCTTCACATAAAGACTCTTTTACCACAGAAACCAAATGACTATCTGTGCAGATCACAGGATCTCAGTAACATTCCCAAGGGATGAATTCCTAACAAAAACCTAGTTGTCCATCAGCAAACAGGACATGAGACTTAGCTCTCCGTAAACTCTCAAATCCTTCCTGATGAAAGCATTTACTTCTCGTAATCCATTATGCACAAAAGGAGAGGCCAAAGCACCAAGAGGTAATCAACAGCTCAAAATAAAATAAGCCACAGCCAACTGTGAAAAGTAGGCCTTGAATGAGCACAGCTCCATTCATTTACTGCTTTCTGTCAGGCAAAGTTTCTGATTATGGACTGGTGCGGAGGAAGCAGTTACCCTTCAGGGATCACACCAGACTGTTAATATGCCTTTGGATTTGCAGGCTGGCTGTGCCCTGCTGCAGGCATGAGCAGCTGCAACTGTTCTCTGACCTCTTCTGGGCACAAATTGCTGTAATCACTCCAGGAAATTTGAGAAATCTGGGGATTTTCTTTCTGTCATTACACTCCAATGTTGCAGTTGCTTCCCGAGGACAAGGCTGACAATGCTCTTACTCATCCTCATCACCTAAGGTTTTCAACATTTGACATGTAACCCGAAGTGAACATGTGTCAATTAAAGAGTTATGAAAGCTTTCTTATCTGAACCCATGCAATTTTTTTTTCCTAACAAATTACAGTAGGAAATATAACAAGAGAAGCTATGCTTGAGGTTACTGTTCTTCCATTTTATCTGTTGCTATTAAAAACTATTAATTTTAACAGCAATAAAAACACAGGGGATAGCTAGGGATTAGTTCTGCATAAATTAACAGAGTATTACACCACCAAATATATCTGGTTTTACTTATCCCTCAGTATTTTTTTCCTCTACTAGCCTAATCGCTTTTCACTTGCGGCAATTACTGCGCCAAAACCCCTATTAGACAGCTGTTCTGATTCATACATGGATAAAAAAATCAGCACTTTCATCACTTTGCTTCAAATCTCTCCTGGTTCTCCGAACTCCATTCCAAAACATAGTCCAAAGGGTCAGTTAGATTTTTACTGAAACTTATGTTTTGGAGTATTAGTTAATTTTTTGGAAAGAAAGAAAAGGTTGTTAGCTCATTAATGCTTAAGGGGACCAAGTGTCAGAACAACTGGCATCTCAGTCAAATTAGAAAGTAATCCATTTTCAGTAAGCAAGTATTTTACCAAGACGTGGACATGATCTATGCAAACTAAGCAACAGCAAGACATTTAAATCTTTGTGAGAACTGAGAATTAAAATAGGTGGGACCAGATGCATAGCTTTTCTCCAGACCATGCATTAAAAACTGATTTGCATTATAGCAAGTACATAAACCAAAACTAAGTAGGCATTTAGACATCAGTGGCACCAGGATGAGATTAATACCAGCCACAGCAAGTCTTCTCTTGTTGAATCACTTCTAATTCCTATCTAATCTCTCTAACACATCCACATCTACAGTATCTATTACCCTTTAAGAGCAATGCTTGGCTAAAAGGGACATTCTTCCTACCTGCCACTACAAATGATTATTTGGCCATCACACATCCATTCTAAGCAGTCCTTCTATATTATGTTGAAAATACAGTTCCACTTCATATCTCCCAGAATTACAGACAACAAATTAAAGCTTTCTGCCCCAATCATTTCCATGTATTGATGCTTGGCACGTACTAAGAATCAAGTGGGAAGAGATAGCTATAATATAGCTAGACCCTACTCAGATTAGAGAAGTCTTACCCTTTTTCTACATTACTCAAGTATATAGATTAACAGATTTGAATATAAATTGAACGCTGCTAAATCATACTTAGGTCCAAACTGATCTCACTACATTGTTACTGTCTCATTTATGCTCTAAACAACATAGCCCTACAGCATGAGTTCTGATGCTTTGTATCAGACTTAATTTGATCAAAGCTTTGACTGCTAGGAGAAGCCAAGAAAAAGCACAAAGCCCAATTTGCTGAGAACCAAATGCTGATATTTAGCCAGAAACCTGCCTAACTTTAAAAACAAACACTAAGTTTCAATGCTTCAAAATTATGTGTCCAGCTACCCAACTTAACATGTCCCTATTCCAGTTTCCAATATATTCTTCTCAGACCACTGCAATCACTGACCTGTTACCAACATCAGTGCTGCAGGGGCATTAGAGAGCCATCTGTTTGCAGTCTTTTATCTTCTACTTTGAATTCCAGACTTTGGGGCTTGAGATTTTTTTAATTATTTATGTTTTTTCTCCCTAGGATAGCCATGGAAACATGCACGTCCTCCTAGCTTCACAGACCCACGGGAAGAACTGTCACACACTATCACCTTCAGTGCAACCAAGGGCAAAGGAGCAAAGACCAGCAAGTCAATTTTATACCAAGGCAGCATGTCTCAAAGAAGCACCATATGTATTATACTTCAAAAGAAGGAGCATCTTCGCAGAAAGAAGCAAACTCCAGCATTCTTTCCTTTCAAGGAAATGCTTTAAGTTCTGTAAAGTTTATTTTCCATGTCAACTACACTTGAGGAAGAAGGCAGACTTGCAGGACAGTCCTTGTTAGTTAGGTGTTAGATTAGATTATGGAATAAACTCCTTTTTGTACATCAAGGCAGTACACAATTTCAGTCTATCCCATGATTATTTAATCTCACTGCAGGAACTCTAATCTGAGACCATAGGGAACTCCTTCACAGACTACATACCCTTACCAAAGTTATATTAAGCATACGCATTCCTGTTGCTCCATGTTTAATGTGGAGTAACAATGTTATAGCACATACTTTGTTTTCACTGTTATGTATTAAAACTAAAACTTAACTGCATGATGCAGAAGCTAATAATACTGCTCCTCCAGCCTGAATTAGCTGAACTTACCCTGAAACACCATCTATTTAGTGCAGTTGATCTGAAAGTCAGAGCTAAGCACAATTTCGCTTGACATCTATCAACCACAGGACTAAGCAGCTATTTCCTGCAGAACTTGCATTTCCTCAGAAAGTCTGCAATTCAGAAGGAAATTAACACATGGCTTTGCCCACTGGAGCACTGAAGCCAGTACAACACTGAATCCAACAAGCTTTTTATTACTCTTATATGAAATACTGTTCCCAGATATTAAAGAAAAAGCAATTAAGTCCAGAAGCCAGCAACATGTTATTTTTCAGTAACCAGAATATCCACCTTATTAAGCTCTTCACCTTCCATACCAAGTTCCTTCCTGTTCTTCAATAGATTTCAAAATCAATAGTTTGATTCACAGCACCATTTTGAAGTTACATACCCAGAAAGAAGCACAAGTCATGAAAAGTTAAGGTTGCAAAATCTAAAGATTTAGACTTGCATTTTACCATTGTCACATATTACAAGACAGTTCTTTATTTTAAACATTAAAGTGCCAGGTTTATGTACAAACTATTAAAACAATAGTAAAAAAACTGCTAAGAAAGCAGTGAGGTCGTGTAGTTGCCTCCAGAGTTTTATGCAGAGTATTCAGCAAACTTAAGACTAGAATTTCTCAACTGCTCCCTTGTTCATGGGGAGAACAGCAGAAGCTAGTGGTCACCGCCAATAACCTGCCATCTTGCAGAAAGAAGGTGCCTGTATCTTTCACAAAATGGAGTAGCATATGTTGTAAGAGATACATCTAAACATTCTATGAATTAACACCATTGGCAAAGTCTAATAAAGAGAGATTTTACTGCTGGAACTACACTAGCCTCCTGAAGAGTACCAATATTACCACACTTTTCAAGAGTGGAATTTTAGTACAGGAATCAAGTCACACTGTGACTCAATATACTTAAGGTTTCCCTGCAAACAGGGGACCATATACCCTAACTCATATGGTCTCAGTTCTTTTAAAATTCCGCATCCAGGGTGAAAGAGTTGTCTGTGGGCTTCGACATGACTCCCATCCTCTGATATTCACCTACTCGCTTCTCAAAGAAATTGGTCTTGCCTTCCAAAGAGATGTTTTCCATGAAGTCAAAAGGATTCTCCGCTTTGTATATCTGAAATGCAAAGGCAATTCTATAGTCACTACAGGTGCTCACATCTTGAATATGGGAGAGCATTAGAGATCAGCTGAAAGGAGTCCAAGGACAACATCAGCAGGCTTACTATGTAGTGAACAAAAATCTCTGCCCCAAGCCTTCTCTACTGTATTTGTTCCTGCCTTAACTGCAGTAGACAGAAGCACAGCATCTCTTATCTAGCTGTTCTTCCACAGCATCCTTTTGCTTTTCCTTCTGTGGGCTTCCAAACAGGATCTAGCAGCAGGACTGCTAAATGATTTTACAAGTTACACCAATATTGCTGCAGCCATTTTAGGATTTAGGTTTCTGGAGGAAGTTAAGCTTAATATTATCTTTTCTCCATGAAAGGTTCAGTGTATTAGAGCCTTACCTTGTTAAATCCCAGTTCCAACATAAGCCGGTCTGCTACAAACTCTATGTACTGTTTCATTAAAGTGCAGTTCATGCCAATCAGCTTTACAGGCAGTGCCTCCGTCAAGAATTCCTGCAGATAATAGAAGCACTTTATGTACAGAAACTGGTATTCACTCTATCATTTAGGTTAATTTTATACCCAACAGCTCCCCTTTCCCTTTTTAAGCTTTCTGCTTAATTGCGATCAAGTTCCTAAACAAGGAGCAGACAATTACCTGTTCTATGAGAACAGCATTCATGATGATTTCCTTTACTCTCTCCTCTGACGGTTTGTGTATCAAGTGCTTGAACATGAGGCAGGCAAAATCACAGTGCAAGCCCTAGAAAGAAGTTTCAGAAAATGATTTCAGGAACACCGATTTAAAAGAGCCACACAAATCAGTAGCCCAGAATAAAAAACCCAATGTCTAGGCACCATCTTTGCACTTGCCACATTTTTTAGTGTTATCTACAGACAACTTTCTGCCTAACCAGAAGGAGGCATAAGTGAGTTCAGCCAGTACCAGCTGCACTTGCTCCAAATGGCAAGGCATACTGGAGTACAAGAGTTGGTGAGAACCCTTAAACTACTTTAGAGGAAGTAAAATGCTAAGTTCATTCATTCTCTGCTGTTAGATCCACGATGACACGTTTACACACTTTAGTGAGCTTTATAGACTGACTGTTTCTAAACATACTCTTGTTTTAAAATATAGACTCCAACTGAATATCATTACTTTGAGCTACTGTGGCACATTACCATCTTAACCACTAGAATTTGATTCATACCTCATCTCTACTGATGAGCTCGTTAGAAAAAGTGAGTCCAGGCATTAATCCTCTTTTCTTCAGCCAAAAAATTGATGCAAAAGAGCCAGAAAAGAAGATTCCTTCCACTGCTGCAAAAGCTACTACGCGTTCTCCTGTTAAGAGAAAACTGATAGTAGTATCACACAGAAAACTTAGCAGGATTAATACCCAGAAGTTGCAAATAGACCACTGAACTGCATCATCCAAGGAGAATGAAGACATTTCTGTTCAAGCATGCTATAGCCTGTCCTTAAAAACTACTACAGTAAAGGCTTCTGGTCATTAAGCAGAACTTCTAAACATGAGAGGAAGTACAAACTAATTAGAGCAGCTACTAAGTAGCTGAAGCCAAGGCTCCTTCCCCCAGGTTAACCATCAATACCATCTTTTTTCAAAGATTCCACACTGAAAAAGAACAGTCATTTTAGCGGCTGATTTAAGTCAGTGTCTGCTCATCTTTGATTAAGTAAGGAACTTTGGCCATGAAGACTGCTTTAATACTAGCGAAATAATGATCTGTACCATCTCACCTCACCTTTGAAGCGAGACATCAAGAATCAGTAAGGGAGAGGAGCTACAGCCTCCAACTGTACATGTCTGCTGGAGACAGATGGCCAGTACATTTCTGGACACGTGACAGCAGTTTACAATTTGATCGCATAGCCAGGCATATGAAGATTGCCACATGAGCTACTGTTATTCAAAACGCGAGCCAGTTTACAAAGATTCATGTCAGTAGCTCATTTGCAAGATGAAAACTATTTTCTTCATCTCCAGAACTATACCAGTATCTTATACCAGAGAGCATGTACTTTCCCTGCAACAACAATAATCCCTGTGAACTGCGAAGCCTGGGAAATGGTGGTTCCTCCATCTTTTTAGGGAAGGAATTTCACTTTGCTTCCAATAAATGTACTTACCATATGTTGCTTTCTTGTCCCCAATCCAGCGCATGGCCCAGTCAGCCTTCTTTTTAACACATGGCAACGTTTCAATAGCATTAAAAAGAAATTCCCTGAGGAGGATAGAACTCGTTAGGATCAGACATCAGCACAACTAGTACAATGAGCACGCACTGCCATAGATGGTCTTGTTCACTTACAAGTGCTCTGCACCTTCGCCCTGATAATTAAGTCTCCTTCCCCATCTTATTGTGCACCCACCTAGCTCTATTTGTACCCATCAACTACCTTTTCATCACCTATCCATCACATCAACACCAGTTCACGTGAATTCCCATGGTAATATCAAGGGGAGTACTGTTTCATCAAGTGTTGTGCTTGAACAAGTCTTTCAAAACTACAGATCAACCAGCCTCCACTTTCCAGCGGCAAGACACCAGAGCTCTCACGTAAGCAGTTCTTCCTTAAAACACTTACTGGAACCAAGCATCTCCAAGTAGAAATGACATGGTCAGTTTTCTACAAAGTAGCAGCAATTAAATATATCTAGACTGCAAATAGCATTGCAATACCACATGACATTTCACTCAACAGGGTATCTGTCAAAACACCACCAGAGTAATTCAGCCTGGACTGCTCAAAGCCCTGCATTTAGTTTTAAGATACCATTCTTGAATTGATTCATCTTGTTATGAAAATTTTACACTTTGGCTTTATTTTTAATCAAGACCAAAAGCCACTTTTCAGCAAGTGTGCCATGCTTTTTCCCCCTGAAGCAAAACAGTCAACAGAGTAAGGGCAGCACACACTAGGTAAAAGTGCTAGCTGTTAACTAAATGCACTGGGTTTTAGAGATGATATTTTACTAAAAGTGATATCATTCGCAGAGAAACTTTCCTACATAGCTTTCTAGTGGGTGCAGGGGTCCTCCATATGAGCACTTGCTGTTACTTAATATACTCCCCTTATTTGACTGCTCCATCTTTTATATAGTTTCATTCCTTTATTTCAGTATTAAGTGGTTTCAGTTTCACTCAATCTAAGCAAGTTCTTGCTCATACACTTCAGAGGAGAAAGACATTCTGAAGTTAAGCTGCTCTTAAGCAGCAGTGGTATTTTATATAAATCTAATTTAATTCCTAAAATTAGCCTTAAAGTCAGAGACTGACTGATACGCATTATTTAAATCTCAACACTTAAAGAGTTTTGAACCTTTCATCAAGCAATACAAACCTCTCTTTAGAATCTTTAATGTAGGTGTCAATAAGAAGACTGTACATTTC
This sequence comes from Fregata magnificens, assembly GCA_013389945.1. NCBI lineage: Eukaryota > Metazoa > Chordata > Aves > Suliformes > Fregatidae > Fregata > Fregata magnificens. Next base: position 373,403 of record WAAD01031067.1, read on the forward strand.
TGAATGTATATTTTCCATGGCAATCTGGAAGCCATAGAAACAACGGGCCTCTGTGATTTGTACTTCTTGGCTGAAGCGCTCCACCTAGAGGAAATAAATGAGTGTCTGCAAAAGCATTTATAACTAAGTTGCAGGCTAAGAGACATTGATGCTGTCTCTAACAGCATGTTGTCAGCCCACAGAATCCTCTTCAGATTAATTCCAGACATGTGGATTATTAACAGCAATATGAAGAGCAGTAGCCCCTCACAGTTCCAAGTGGTGAGTTGTTCTTTGGTCCCAAGAGAAATGGGAAAATGTCTTAGTTTTACTTATCCCTCATTAGGGAGAGGAGCACTGAGAGGGTAGAAGCAGAACAAGGGCTCTGAACCAGCCAAGTGTTACTGTAAGGCAACGCTCAGTGCCCCACGGGGAGTGGGCAAACTTGTGGATTACAAAAGCAACCTCAATTTGCTAATTAGCGTAAGACAGCACTACGTGTTGCAATGCTGTGACACTAAGTGATCTAGCAAACAAGCTAGATCAGCCAGCATGTCAAACGTGTATTTACCTGGCTATCTTCACTTCGCAAAGCGACATTTCTGTCAGGACCATTTGTACACACTTACCAAGTTTTCGTTGACGATGCCATCGCTGGCAGCAAAGAAGGCAAGGACATGAGAAATGAAGTACTTCTCCTCGGGCTTCAGAGACTCCCAGTGCTGGATGTCTTTGGAAAGGTCCACCTAAAGCATTGCCAGAGGAAGCGATGAAATAAATAAGGAGGCCGGGGCTTCAGGTACGAGGCCCGTACCAGAGGGCCGGGGCTGCGCCGCAGCAGGGCCCGCGGGCTGCG
>WAAD01031067.1:375023-399422 GCA_013389945.1 Fregata magnificens
AGGAGGCCCCGCCCCGCGCGGAGGCCCCGCCCCCGCCGGCCCCCGCGGACTGGCGCGGAATTCGACGCGGGGCAGAGCGGTGCTGCACAGCCCGCTTAGTCCTATTTAGTCCTGTTTAGTCCTACATGTTATACCTGCTTTTAAAAGATCCGGGATGCAATAGGAAAGTAGAAACTTGCTTCCAGATACGGGAATGGCCGTAATCTGGGTTTAAGGTAGAGACCTGGGAATGCCATGTTGCCCCCATTCCTGTCTTGCTCTCCCCCTCTCTTTTCTGGTCCCTCCTACCTACCGATTCATTTTCACTTTCCGCACTGATTCCTGCCTTTGGAGACAGATTTCACTTTCCTGTGTTTGGAGACAAATTGTCTTCCTGGAGAAACTGACTCCGTGTGCCACCTGGTTCCTCATGTTTCAAATAAACAGCACAAGAAAGGGAGAACACAGGTATGAAGAGGAAGAGGTGGATATTCATCTTCCTTAAAAAGTCGGCATTTGTTTTATATTAATTAAATTGCCTTTATTTGAACAACGTCCTTTTCCTCATCCAACTTCGCAAAGGTCCTGCTCCTGTCAACCAAAATGTTTTCCCTGAAGCAATTTTAATGAGACCAGGAGCTCAATGAGACTTGGAGGCTCTTCTGCCGTGTGGGATGCACAATGTCCTTGAATGACACGAAGCGGTCACTGTCATCCGAGCATGTGCTCCCGGGAACTGGGATGATGAGCTACATGGCCCAGCACTGCACTGCGCTTGGCTGGAAGACAATCAGGCAGGGCAGGAGGGCAGCAGAAGACCGACCCCTCAGGGGAGTCAATACGGTCCTTTCAACCGTATAATGATACTATGTTAAATTGACTGCTGTAACAAACAGATTTGGAAGACAAACAAAAGTACTCCCCTCTGGCATCACCTTCTGACACTGTAAATTCAAGTTGATTATTCATTTCAGCAGGTCAGTGTCAAGGTCACAAATCTGGGTCTGAGCTCTCCTCCCCTGGGATGTATCAGAAATGGCCAGCAGAGACATTAGGCTTGTGGTATTTATTGGTCCTGTTTAGGACATCAGACTGATGCAGGCACCCATCCAGATGTTCTGTGGGACCTTCTGGGCAAAATATACATCCCAATATACACATCTAAATATACATTTCCATCCCAGGAGAGCGAGCACCACAAAACCCCATCCTAGTAGGCAGCCCGCACAGACATGGACATGCTCCTGCTCCACCGCAGGAAAGCGGGTCCCAGGGGCAGGAGCGGCAGGCAGCTCCCAAAAGGCTTGCCAGCACCCACGTGGTGCCCTACTATCTCCCACCAGCTGCTGGAGGGGGCTGGCAGAGCGCTACAACAGCACCCTCCCCACCCCAGCCAAACTCATTTACCCTCCCACCCCAAAGCCACCAATCCCACAAGCCCTGGGCTGCCACCAAGGGCCGTCCTGATGCAATGGTCGTGCTATCACTGCAGCTCAGCCACTCTTCTCGGAAGCCCGTGGCAGGGGATCAAACCCCTGCCCCAGGGACGATGGCTCTGCAGGGAGAGAAAACACCCGGCAGAGCACAGAGAGGGCCTGCGAGGAAGCAGGTTGCACCTCAGCATTGCTGTAGCTGCAGCAAAATGGTATTTGGGAATAAGTGTCCACATTGAATTTTCCCATTATAGCGGTTTAACCCAATTACATTTGTTCCTCGAGGCACATCCCCAAGGTTTACACCCCGTGCGCAGCACTTAATCATGTACCTACTACTGGTGTCATGGAGGGGAGTGAGCACGAGGAGCCCTCTCCCCTTCACATACATCCTTCACCATGATGCAACTGCATTTCAGGGCCAGCATTTTCAAGCCAGCTCCTTTGCCAGAGCCACGTTCAAGGCACCTTGGTAGTGCCAGCACTCAGCATCGTACCAGGGGATGTCAGCTGGCTCGTGCCCTCTCTTTGGATGCTCTGCTCTTCTGATTTCTGGCCCGGAGTGGGGTACTGTGTGTTTAAAAAAAAAAAAACCATCCCAAAACTGTAATTAGTTTCACGCCTTCTTTGTTTACAGGAATTTAGACGCTCAGAAATGTGGAAGTAAGAGCAGCCCAGGGCGGCTGGGTGAGGCGGGTGTGGGGTGTTGTGTAACCATGCTGTTCGCACAGGTCCCCCTCCAGACTGCACACCCTGGGGCCTCAGCCGGAGGAGCGACCCCAGCGCCCTGGTATGTCTCATCAGCTGCAGGTGGAGCTCAGCCACAGCCTCTGCCTGAGTTACTGCTGTTGTGGCACCCTCAGTGCCAGCACCACAAAGCCCCTTCACAGCCACCAGGCCCAGCTTACCGACCTCACGTCCCCATCACACATCTGCTTCATCATGATGGGTACTGCCTTGGCTCTCAGCTTACCTCCCTGCTGCCATTGGGTAATGCTCAGGGCAGGGTCTTCCTTGCTCAGAGGACTGGTTTTCTTCCATTTTAATGCAATTGCCTACAGGACAGGTGACTCCAGGTTGCTGACTGCCTCCCACCACTGCAGCAACTGGTCTAACTGATGAAAGTTGGTGAGGATAACTCCATGGGAGACATGGGCTGACTCGTCACTGGCTGAGGACACGGTGTCTGCTGACGGTTTTCCCCTGATTTGAGGATAGTGATTTGTTGGCATGGCCTCCTCCAGCCACGTTCATCCATGCCAAAACCCGAAATCCTCCCCCGTTGCTCAGTCTGGCAGGCTTGGTATTTGTATAAACATCATGCTGGAGAGTCCCTGCCTAGGCCTGTAAATCCCAAAGCTTGAGTTCCACATGCAGCAAAAAGAAATCTAAATGCTCTCAATATAAGCTGAGACAGGGTAGGTGAGCAGGAGGAGGCCATCAGCCAATACGGCCAAGGTGACAAGTGGTGGTCTCAACGACCACCACTTTCTCCAACATGTTTGGGGGTAGCCCTCAGCATTTCCTCGCACGCTCACCCAGCTATGCTGAGGAGAAGGATGCTCCACATCTCCCCAGAACCGATCCGAGCCATAACAACTAGAGCAAAACTTCAACGGTTCGAACGAAAAATTTGCCCAAACAGTTTGCCTCCCTGTTTAGAAGTGATTGCCCTCCACTCAATGCAGCATTTGTAACTCAAGGAGGGACTCCGCAAAACCTGAGCAGCAGGGCTCTGCCTGTTGAGTAAGGCGCTTTAACAGACCGTTTCACTGAGAAATCTAGAGCAGAACAAACCAAAAATCTTTATTAGCTTGATTCTAGCTGGATATTACCTTTGTCGACGCAGCCCGTTAATTTGCGGGGCTGAGAGCACCACAATGAGCAACCTGCTAACCTGATGATCAGCCTCTCTGGAGGTAACGAGTGGCTGTTGAAAAGTAAAGTCCTCGCATGCTTAGCATCCCCATTGTCTTTAATTTTTTAAAACCATGTTTTTCGCCTATTCAAGGTCCTTACCCACCATTGACAATTCTCAGGACAAAGTCTGCGGGTAATATATGACCACGCATGGGGTTATAACAGTGTAAGTGGATGTGGTGTTCCTTTGCTGTTCATGAAGCTGAGCACAACGCTCCAGAAACAGTCCCACAAACGCCAGGTAGAGGAACCAGTGTTAAAAGACTTTCAAGAGCTGGAAAAATCAAGCTTCCCAATCAGCTCCACTTGCTGGTCATCGGCGGTCAGTAATGCGCAAGGGCACCGCTGATTTTGGTGCCTTCTTCAGGATCTGAGCACATTGTGGAGCTGGAGTAGTGAGACCTGGCACTGCATTCATACGTGTGCTCAAGAAGGTTGTCACTCTTCCTTTCTGGTAGCACCACCTTCTTGCTTCCTGCAGCAGAAGAAAGCAATGGCATCAGCAGAAGACTTTTGGCCCACTGTCGACTTGCCTCAAGCAGGTTTTGATCTTGGCTCCTGTAGTCTGCTCACAGAGAATGTGGCTAATCTCTTGCCACACATGGAAAATTACAGGTCATTCCTGCTCTAGGAGCCTGTCAATCACCACGGACGAATAGTTCAGTGAACTTTCCTTGGGGTTACATTCCTCAGCACTTACTCATCTGAAACTGCATACGTGAGGAAGGCAACCCCAGGTCCCTTGTTTTTGTGCAGGCTCGTGTTGTTTATGTTGAGCAGGGCTCTTGCTCAGCGGCGTTTCTGATGCATCTCATTGCTACTGCACACACCAAGCGGTCTGAGCTACCCTTTCCCTCTTGCTCCAGAAAATAAGCCTGCCATCTTAGCAAAGCAGCCAGGAGTCCCCCTGTACTTCTGAATGGTTGCAAAGAAAACCAACCTCAAACCATGAAAGTCAATAACTGAGGAGACAAAGGCAGGACTGCAAATCATTTTTCTTAACCGGGCTGGTGGTGGGCAGCTTGGTTATCACCCAAACATTATTCATCTCCAGGGAAGTTGTGGGTCCTAGGTACCCCCCACCCCTGCTCTACCTGCTCCCAATGACCTTTTCACCCCCAGCAGAGAAATTTTTTCCCCTGGAAGCTGTAGATTATCTTCAACAAAGTGGACACCTCCTACCACCAGACTTTCTGATGTATGCTGCCATCCCTACCCCAAGAAATCACCTAGTCAAGATTGGCGTGAAAGGATTGAGAAAGGATCCTGCCTCTTGTCTTTGGGACAGTACAACGTTTTGGCCCTGTTCTGCTCCAGATGCCCATGACATCTGCATTCTTCCAGCAGGGCAGAGAAAACAGGGAGACTTATTGCATGTTTTTCTGGTGGCATCTGCCAGACGCTTCCCTGCGGAGCCTGAGAAGGTTTGGTATTTGTCAGGGTACAATTGCAATTATGCCAAAAAAGGGCCTGGGAGAAGCAGGCTCCTTCCACACCGTGTCCTGTTGGTCTGCCAGGGCAAATTTCATTGTGGGATCTAGCAGTGACTCCATGGTGATAGGACAAGGTGCAAGGGACTGTCCACCTAGTCAGTCCCTGTGCACAAAGAGGCAGCAGTAGGAAAGATCCCAAATGCACCCAAGTAAGTAAAAGATGAGATAGGCATATGAAGGTAGTAATTGACCCTAGGAATTGTAACCGGGGAAAAAAAGAGGTAAAATGGAAATTACAAAGATAGAGGCAAGTGCCTGCAGCACTCAGGGGACCATGAAAACACAGAAAAGTGGTTTTATACTGTACTTGCATTCAAAGGGAAAACCACAGGTGGATAAATTGATGCAGGTCTGATACTAAATGACACAGAGGCCTGTATGGGGATATAGGGGACAAAAAAAAATTGGCACCCATTATCCTTTCGGCAGTACAGTCACACTGATCAAACAAAATCCTTTGTTTTATAAGGGTGCATTTGATTTACTGTTTCGTGATATTGAGAGGATTAAAACTGGTTAACTGACAGACTTTAGAAAGTCATTGTAGGGGCATATCATTACCAGCTTAGTGTCCAGAGATTGTCTGCAAAGTTTTCACGTGGTAGATGTGGTGGGTGGTGAATTAATGGGTGTAAAAGCAGCCTGTCTCACTCTGCTCTTGGTGTTAATGAGCCTAAATGCAAGATCACGCACTAAGGAAGAAAACTGAAGATCACACCTGCAAAATGCTGGACTGCCCCCGCAGAGAGGGGCTCCTGGGTGATGATACGTAGCACCTCCATCAGCAGCCCAGGCTAACCCGCGGTCAGAGGGCAAACCAGGTCCTCTGCTGCATAGGCAGAGGGATCATAGCTGGAGGCAGCACTGCTTCCCTCCTGCATCGCGTGGGAGAGCATCCATGGGGCAGCCCCGAGAGGGCTCAGTTCAAGATTCAGCTGCCCAAAGGCAGGTGTCTACCCGTGGGTGGGGTGTGTAGGCACTGAGGGTACCCAAGACGTCCTAAAGCATCCTGCCTGCCCTCGCTGATCCCTGAAGGTCTTTCATACCTCCCATGTCACCCCTGCTAGCCACACATCTCAGCTCCCCTGGAGCCTCTCAAATGGCACCAATGTCCATATTTAGGCAACTGAGCCAAGCCATCCGATAGGATAGAGACAGACCTGCGTCTGGATATCTAAATGCGTTATCATTATTTCAAACCGAACCCACTCACTGTGCCCAGTCCCAGCAGCAAAGGCATGAAAGGGTGTTGACAACATTGGAGCAGTTCTGAAGACAGCACCAGGGCAGACTGGAGGCTTCAAAAGCCTGCCCTGCAGCAAGACGCTGGAGAAAGCTGCCCTATTCAGTGCTACTGAGAGAGAGCTGAGGAGCGACTTAATAACCACCCTGACCAAGCACTGCTGTAATCAACCAATGGGGAAAAAAAGGCTTAAGATCTTACAGCTTTGAGTAGTAACCAGAAAGTAGGTTTCAGAAAGGAAGTATTTCTCATCAATGGTAATCGTGCGTTGAACCAACTTTCCGGGGGACACGGTAGATTCCTCAATTCCTGGTCATGATTTCAAGACCTCACATGACAGTTTTATTCAGTCACATTATGATTTGCTCAGCAGTTACTGGCAAGTTTCGCTGAGGGTAAAATGATTAGGATAGATTATTTTATTACTCTTTTTGCCTGGCATCCATCAAGATGCTCTTTCATTGCACAGCAAGCTAAAGGGCACACCAGGAGCTCAGTTCCCCCCAGCTGTGCCTGTTGGCACACCCAACTGAAGAAAGGGGGGGAGGGGAAATCTTCAAGATAAAGGTTTAACAATGAAAACATCAATAAATCAATCACTGACATGTTGTTTCAGCAGAACAAGCTGGTCTCATGTAACTTCAGCAGAAAAAAATATAAAAAAAGGAGACAACTCTTAGCCAACAGAGACCCACTGTACCTGCTCCACCACATATTGCCACATCTCCCATTTGGGGGTTCAGTGACCTCTAGCATTTTCAGTGAAGCTGAGACACAAATAATTCCTTTAAAGGATACAGCATTTCTCACACTCCGTTCCTTCTAAAACCCTTAAAAAGATCCACTCTCCCCTCCTTTCCCACACCGGTCCTTGGGGAAGAAGAGGGATTATTTTGTTTTGTTAACAGATAAGTTTCTGGAGCTGAATTACTACTTGTGTTTCCTTCCTAGCAGGAGTTGGGAAAGCCTCCACCATGTAAGCATCCTAGATCAATCACAGATGGATACAGCAAGGCATCATATGACCATTCTTTGCCTCCACTGCACTACAAAATCGCATCTCCCCTACAAGTTTCCTGCAATAGTTGCCTTCCTTGTGGCTGTCCCCACCTCCTCTCTATTTTTTAGTGTTAGTTTTAAGTTCCCATCTATTCCCTTTTCTCCAGTGCTGCCACATGAATTCCTCATGACAAGGCAATTTGCACCCTCTTTCCCCTGGGATCTCGCCCCCTCCCCACCTTGGCCCTGGGGCTCACGTCTGAGCTCGTCCCGCTGAGCACCAGGCTCCCTCAGCCACTTCCAGCCTCATTTTCCCCAAGTTGCCCCAAATCTGGAGCCCAGTGCCTCAGCTCCCACCCCGTCACAGATCCCAGCTCAAAAGCAGCTTTGAAAAGAAGCACATACCCCATGCATGACACCATCCCTTCCCTGTCAATAGTCCTGACATCCCAGATACACATCCCTTATCGTAAGACCTGATGTCTCCAGTTCCGTGCAGTGAGGACACAGGTACATGACAGCCTGGGCTTGAAGTGGTTTCCTAAGGTCACAGTCAAAAAAAGGGATGAGGTGGCTCCACAACTACTAGCCTGTCTATCATCTCTTCTCTGCAGAGCTCAGAAATGTTTGGCTGCAAAGCTAATGAGCACAGACACAGACCTCAGAGCAGCAAAGCTGCATGGGGGAGAGGAGAGAGGGTGTAGAGGATCTGTGCTGTCTGGACTTCGTAATCCAGTCTAACAAAGCCATAATCCTTCTTGGCAATCTCTGGGCACTGCCTGGAGGGGGAACAAGACTTCACATGGGTGAGCAGACCAGATGTGCATGGGGTGGGGCGCAGGAGCAGAAGACACCCGAGCATGGGGATCAGACACTTTGCCAGAAGGCAGCAAGGACAGGCAGCAATCACAGCCCTGGGTCTTAGCTCAGGTCTCTCTGGAGTCCAGGGTAATTTCTTGGGGGATGCACGGATGAAGGCATTTTGGTCTTCCAGGTCCCATTACCATGTGCAGTAATTGTGCTTTTAGCAAAGAGAGGTTTCTCCTGGTTCAGATCATCCATTTTTAAACTCAACCGCCTGGACATGCTATAAAAAGTCAGAAATGAAAGAGCAGCGATTAGACGGAGGGCTGGAACACCTCTCCTATGATGAAAGGCTGAGAGAGTTGGGGCTGTTCGGCCTGGAGAAGAGAAGGCTTCAGGGAGACCTTGTTGCAGCCTTTCGGTTTATAAAGAGGGTTTATGAGAGAGATGGGGAGGGACTTTTTAGCAGTGCCTGTAGCAATAGGACAAGGGGTAATGTTTTTAAACTAAAAGAGGGCAGATTCAGACTAGTTATAAGGAAGAAATTTTTTATGATGAAGGTGGTGAGACACTGGAACAGGTTGCCCAGAGAAGCTGTGGATGCCCCATCCCTGGAGGTGTTCAAGGTCAGGTTGGACGGGGCTCTGAGCAACCTGGTTTAGTGGAAGATGTCCTTGCCCTTGGCAGGGGGGTTCGACCTAGATGATCTTTAAAGGTCCCTTCCCACCCAAACCATTCCGTGATTCTGTGACAGAGACAAGTGCCCCCCAGGAGGTTTCCAGCGCTCCTGCAGGGAGGCGTGTGTGGGAAGAGCGTTTCCCCCGTGCCTGTCCCCGGAGCGAGGACCCGCCGGGCGGGGACGGGAGAGGGAGCTCGCCGGCCTCCGGCCGCCCGGGAGGCGCGGGGAGTCGCTCCGAGAGACGGCGGGGAAGGCGCCCGGGGAGGCTGTCACCCCCCGGCCCTCCGCGGCACCCTTGTGCCCAAGCAGGAGGGGATGGCCCTGGGAGGAGACGGATGAACGCTCCCTGCGCAGCCCCACGTCGCCCGGGAGAGGATGCTGCAGACCCCACGGAGTCCCCGCAACATCAGCAGTGCCAACAGCGGCATCAGGCTTGAATGTCTCCGCGGGAGCCCCGCTGCCGAGGACGCAGGGTCCCAAGAACCAGGGGTGGTATTTTTGCTTATTGCTCCGAGCCCCTCTTAGGCAGCACTCGTCCCAGAAAGCCCTCCAGAGCTCAGTGTCAGTGGCTTTGCAGGCTGCTTGCAGCTCCCTCGACCACCGCTGGTGGATGAACACATGCGTGCACACACACACAGAGAGCTCCAGTGAAGATTTACACAGCCTATGGCAGGGTTTTGTAAGGGCTGTGTCCAGTTACATAGCACAGAGAACAAGGAAAAGCAAATAATTAAAAATCCTTCATCCCCTAGAGACAAAAAAAAAATAAAAAGGCATTTTGCCCAGGGTTATAAAAGCTCCTCTCCTCTCTTCTGGTCTCCCGGAAATCCATGTGCCCTGATGCCTTTTTTTAGAAATAATATTAAAATGGCCCAAGCTCCTGCCAGCAGCTGCCCTGGCCTTGGGCAGAACACACTCTCCCCATCTCATGCTGGCAGTTATCAAAACACTTTGCAAAGAAAATACAGGAGATGGAGACAAGCACTGGATTAAATTCACACACCCCTACACTCAGCTTTCCATTCTCCATATCACCTTCTCCCCTTTCCCCAGCTGATGGGCCAAAAGGGGTGCAAGCTGCAGCCTTGCTAGCTGAGTTGGGTTGACTTCAGCCGCACCAGCCGCAAACAGGCACTATGCGGCTGCTCCTGCTGCAGCCCTTCCCTCCCCTCTGGAACATCAGAATACTAATATTTATTAAAACATGGTGGTTTGGAGTTTCTCAGCTGTTTCCTTCACAGATAACAACATTTGCAGCTACTGGGGGAGAAGGAAATATTTCAGATCGCAGTAAGACACCGAACAGAAGTCTCTGCTGACAGCTCTGCCTTTTCTACTTCCTAGGAGACCAGCCTGTCTCCTGTGTCTTCACAGAGGACCACTGCTAGGGTTTTTCTCTTTCTGATCATGTTTTAAAGAGTCCTTTCTTGCAGTCCTAACCCTTATTTTCCTCAACAAAATTATGGCCTGCAATATGGGTTCTTGCCAGGGCACCTTGGAGAGCATCTGCCAGCAGGTTCTGGGAGACGCTACGGGACAGGGTGACATGTGGCGCAGTGCTGGGGATTGGTAGCTTTGTTCCCAAGCGATTCCCTGTTATCACACTTATTGCTACGTGGGAGATAATAAGATGGTGAAGGAAAGCAAGAAACTGGTAATACAGCTAAAATATCCCGGGAGCCAGAGCTCAGCCAGTTCCATGTAGGGTTGAACCACCCGGGCGAGGGGTCCTGCATCAGTGATGCCAGAGCGAGCATGGGGATGCACACCCTTCACAGCTCCTGGAGGTCAGACAGAACCTCAGGGCATGGTTCGCCAAGGGCGAGGGTCCCTCCATCCCACCCCTGCCCTGGGCCTGCCGTGATGCTGTATCTCAGCACAAGCACTCGCCACCCACCCTGAGCCCAGTCATATCTTGTATATTCAAAGCCATTCACTTGCCACATGTGGAGAACAAGGTGCTGCTCATGCCCCATGTGTCCCATCACACTGGTTCTACAAATCACTTCTCGATACCCCGTAAATAAGCTATAGCAGTAATCCCAAAGCCCTGGGAAAGATGTGCCACAGGAAGAAAGCAGAGGAATTAAGGACATCACCAGTTTCCCAGTCCCTGCCATCACAAGGAATTAGTTTACCACCAAACAAATGCATATTCACACAGGCTTTGAAATGCCAAGAGGAATGGCCCTTGTCAGATGAGAGCTAAGAGCAGGCCCTTGTCTCCCACAGTAATGCTAGTGATTAGTGAAAATATACATTAACTTCTGGCAGAGCATTTCCTGCTCCCACGGCTGCCAGGAGGAAAACGTGCCTTTTCCTAATGTGCTCACATTGCATTCATATGGAAGCACTAATAAAAAAACAATGTTGGTCCAGTGTGTCCTTTCTTGCAACGCTAGAAGGGAATAAGCTTGCCTCATCCAGATATTTGGTGACTCAGAGGTCGCTCCTGGAAGCAGAGCTTGGGGTTGTGCCGGTGGCAGCAGCCCTCTGATGATATACATCTGCACTGCAGCATGGACCAGTGGGTTTCGAGGGGTGGTTCACGTCACTTGGCAGGAGTCTGCTGCTGACTCTCTTCTCAGCCTCTATTTGTCAGTTGGCTCAACATTAAAACAGACATCTTCAATTTGCATCACCCAAAAATGGATCAAGCCAGCATCTTCTCCAGTGTCTTACCTCCAGGGGAAGTCAGGGATCATGAGGAACATAGTCCATAACTTTGGAGGGCCCAAAACTGCTTGATTTTTCAAGTCAGTCCAACTGACTGAAGCCACAAATCATGCAAAGTTTTGTTAAATCAGGAAGAAAACTGTATTGAGCTTGCCTGGCAAGCACAGGAGGAGCAACCACGGCTCAGGAGAAGTTTATTACCTCTCTCTGGTGCTAAGCTGGCCCTGTTCCCATTTACTGCAGAGAGAGGTGAACAGCTATCATCTGCTCTGATGAAGCAGAACAGAAATATAGCAAACCCAGACATATTTAGCAGCCGGGCATTTATACAAGTATCTGACTATGTAAAGAGTAACCACCATCCTGCTGTCACACCAAAAAAAGCATTTGGCTGCCTGCCTTGACCGTGGTCCAGGCCTCGAGGAGCACAGCACAGCCATTGACACCTCCCTCCACCAGCTCTTACTCAGCCTCCAGAGTCAGCTGGGTCTTTTGATCCTAACTTCGTGGGGTGAGCCCAGATTTCAGCGGGTGACTTGCAGTCCCCCTGCAAGCTACAGCTCAGTGAGTCGAGGTTAGAGCTGGGAACAAAGCATCGCTAACTTCCAGAGGCGATGAGGTGAATGTGGTTGTCTCTAGAAAATGCTGTGAAGCATTTTCACGGCTCTTTGAAAAGCATCCCACAATAGCAGAACCTCAAACCAACAGGGAAAAAAACAAACCCTGGTACAGCACAGCATCCAAGGGCAGGAGAGCAAAGAAACCTCTCCCATCTGGTATTCCTGAGATGGCTTTTTCTCTCTGTCCCCTTCTCCATCCATGCAGTGGCAGGGGTGCCATAAACCCACTGAGGACTTAGCTGCCACCACCACTGCTACATGGGAGTGTTATATCCAGCACAGTGGGATACAGGTGAGAGTCTGGAGAACCAACATCTCCTAGTAGGTATCTCAGTCCCTTATCCTCATCCCCATTCATCATTAGACCTCCTGCAGGCTCAACTATGTGCTTGCAGAGATGTGAGGGACATCGCCCCCTTGCAAAAGCCAGGCAGCACTGGTGCAAGCACTGGGCCAAATGCTGGCCTCCCTCCTTTTGTTTCATGGAGATGGCTTTGTTTGAACAAGGACTGCAGGACTCGGCCAGAGCCTGCTCGCAACCCCTGGAAAACCTTTCACAGCTGTCGTGAGATGTGGGTACATCAACCCCCTGGCCATTAATAACTCCAAGCCAGCTAGATTTAGGGCAGGGGCTAAAACAAGCCCTGGCTGTTGCTGCTGAGGCAGGAGGAGGCACGTGCCTGCTGCATCGGGCATACAGCGATGCTCTACTTGCACACAGCATGTGTATGCACACAACAAAATCTACACTGGGAGCAGCCGGCGGGCTGCAGACCTCAGAGCTACTTCTGAAGTCTCAGGCAATGGCATGTCCCACGAGCGGGGGATTTTGTACTCAGTGCAGAGGCGGTGGCCATCCCCTCGGGGGGTCTGGCACAGCCCTCCAGTTGGCAGGGCTGGCGACGGACCTTGCAAGCTGGAAGCCTGATCCTCCATCTCCTGCTGCTTCCCAGGCTGCAGCCACAGCGTCCTCGAGGGGTTACAAGAAGCACAGGGTGGGGACAGCCTTCAAAACTGGGTGGCCACAGCCAAACCACCCAACAAAAGCAGTCACTGGTGGTGTTAACTCCCAGGGGACCAGGACCTGGCGGGGAGGGCAGAGTCGTGCAAAAGGAGGTGCCGCTGAGCTGGGCATACCTCTCCATCCCTTCTCTTGAGCTCCTGGGTCTCATACAGGCTCTGTGTCAGGGACAGTGCTGGGCAACAGCCACCCTGGATACCATCGGTGACATGTCCTGGTGGTAAATACAGGGTTTGCCAGACAGGCACCGCTGTTACAGTCAGGTTTTCACCCTCCCGCAGTGCCTGACGTTGGCTGAAGCAGTAGACAATTTTCACGTACATCTGTGTTTCGAACCGTATAGTGTCAGAGATGAGGGCTGCACCCCTGGGGTCTACTCCTGACTCCAAAAGGTAACACGCTTTAGATGTTCACTGTTTGAGAGGTGCTCATAAAAATCACCATATACTGAGGTCACAGAAAACAGTGGCTTCTTTCACCAAATTGGGCAAAGGTTTCCCTGTTCATTGTTATCTCCTTTTGACAGGCTTCCAGCGGTGACATTTTATGAGCATATTTTTAGACAGCTTCTTCTCGCTGTTTGCTCAAGCCAGTTCAATCTGTTATAACATTGTACAACCGGTTATGGTTGATTTACATTTAGCATTGTAAAAAAAAAAAAAAAAAGACTCCTGACAGTTGGGTTTAGACAGAGAAAAAACATGGTGAAGTTTAGGGTTTTTTATTGGGTTTTTTTGGACCTAAAGCCAAATTAGCCTCTAGGCAGTGAGCTAGAAAAAACAAGTCTCTAATCCAGAAAAGCTCACTGGTCTCTATTAAGCATTAAATGGCTGTGTTTTATTCACCAGGGGGAGGGTGGAGGATCTTCCACTCACAATCCTTTCAAGATTATTATTATTATTCTACTTAAAATGCCTTCAAAAGTCTGCTTTTGAGTCTAATCCATGTTAAACGAGCCGGGGGAAAGCTTTGTCTGGGGAGCTAACAGAAGCCTCATTTCAAACTTAAATAACCTCTTTATGGGAAGTTCTTCTGGAACCAGTGTGAAAACAAACCTCAAAAAAAAAAAAACCAAGAAAGAGAAGAAGAAGTCATATCCTCCTTCCCAAAGCAGACCTCTGCTGTCACAGCTACCCTCCATGTTGTGAAGAGTCCTTCTCTTTAATCCCCCTTGCTCGGAGCATATGCAAATCCCAAGCCTACATGCATTTATTAGCAGACTCAGGACTGTAAAGGTTAAAAGGCTCATTTATGATAACATTAAAATTAAGTACATTTAGACCCAAAGAGAGCAAGAACCTTCTTACAGATGCCCATACCCAACATTCAAAACTAACAGGAATAAACCATCATACAACTATTTTAAAAGATCAGACTTTGCCTTTTGTTTTCCCATTTTTTAAATAAAGCTAGACGAAAAGCAATAGAAATCTTCAGGAAGATGCCTGTGGATACCAGCCTGTGTTTGTAGCACAATGTAGGTTCCTATGACATTGTTTCAGTATGATTAAAAATGTTTACAATAAAGACTACTAAATAGCCATGTCTGAAATTCATATAGAAATTTGAATACTACTAAAAAGCTAAAGAAAGCAATGTAGTTAAGTAACAAATCAAAGCACTGAGAAGTTCTCATGTCCCTCCAGATGATGTACATGTACTTCTCCTTTATAAAAAGTTACTGAATCCAACTTAAAAAGGGGCTTTATTCCCCTGATGCCTGAAAATGACAATTTAAGGATACACCTGTAACAGCAGCACACTCTAAAAGCCATTGCACCATTCTTATAGCTAATAAAATCAAGGTAACTTTGGTACAATATTAAAGCAGTCAGCGTTAATGGATTACAGGATTTGTAAGCAATCCTGCTGCAGAGGCATCCAAAGCACTGCAGGAATGCAGTGGTGTTCCCCAGCATGGACCTGCGGTCTCAGTCTAGGACGTCTCCATCTCAGGAGGTAGTAGATCATTCAGATTATGGCCTCATTTGGTTTGCTCTTGCAATGGAGAGCTAGAAACACTGCAAAAAAGCAGGCAGAGACAGTGGCTGAGGCTATAAGCATATCTCTTAGCCCAAGCACCCAGCTGCTGTGCTGGGGCAGGGCACTCCATGCCAGTCACACTAGAGAGTAACCCAAGGATGAGAAAGTTATTCTCAGATGCAGGGAGGAGGCATCACCACTCAGACACATAGGAATGGATGCATGCAGCAGGGCCCGGTTCTTGGCATAGTCTGCCTGTACTTTGGGCAGCGTGGTCTAGCACACGCACATCCCCCAGGCACCAACGTCAGGGTGTGGACATTTCTCAGATCACCGCCTGACCAAGAGCTGCACGACTCAAACCACATCCTCAGTGGGCACAGCAGGACCCACTCTGCCGAGTGCTGTTCATGGAGCATGTACCTGAAAGAAAGAAAGATAAATTTGGTCACAGAGCAGGTCAACAGCAGAATGAAGAATAAAACCTGATCTTCTCACCCCAAGGCCAGAGACCCACCACCAGTAGTTTTCGCTGCATGTTTTCCGTAGACCCCAAAGGTCTTTGTACTATTTCAATAGGTCTTCAAAAGTCAACTAAACCTACTACCACAGCAGGCTGAGGCTCACACCTCTAAGATAAACGTCCTTTGGGGACCCCTCAGATCAAAAGGGAGCATGAAGATGTGCTGCATTCAACCAAACAGCTTCTGAAACACTGCCAACTGTTGAGCAAAGGCTTTTGCCAATGCCGTGGACTGACTCAGCTAAATGCAGCATGGCATTAGACTGCCTTACGGGAAATGTGCCACCGTCAGCACAAAGTGAGTCCACGCACAAGATTTTATAGCACACAATTTATTATTTCCATCCTTATTACACCGAGGTGTCAAATGAGATCCTGAAGATGAAACAGCAACAGTTAGCATGCTAATAGGTATACTCATTTCAGCCCCGCACCCTACTCCACAGCATATAAACCACTCAGACTTGGAAAAAGTTGCAGCCTGCCTCGGTGTTAGCACTTTGCAATTAAATTCTCACCTTTCCATCTCTTGCTCGGAGCACTGTGTTGCTAGAAATAGTGCAGCCCTGCCCTGGCTGCCCACATTTCTCACATTTTTACTCTTCCAGCAGACTGAGACCACTTGGTTTGTGAGGGCCAGTGGTTCATAAATCCTTGCCTTGCTCTATGGGAAGCCGTATCATGATAGCACAAAAACCATATTGGCACTGCTTTGTTATACACAGGCTTTGAAAGCTTTGCAGTTAAATCCATTAACCGTGTGCATTTAGAGGAGACACAGTTACTTTGCCTGTAACTAGACCTATGCAAGAGATCCTGCAGAAATGCTGTGGACATTCACTCGCAACCACCACTCTAGCTCTCTGTAAAGCGAGAACTTGCTATCTAGTCATTAAGTAGTGCAGCACACTGCCAGCTAAGGGAAGTGTAGGCAGCCTCTTCTACAGCCTTTGTAACTGTGGTTTTAAAGAAAAAAAACACAAAACTTTTAATTAAATAAGTATGCTTACTTCAAAACCAAAACTTACCCACATTATCAGGAGATTTAGCATTAAGTTCTTCTGGGGATGTTGGAAGCATTTATACCAGCCAACGAACCATCTCTCTGCTCTGTGTTTTGCCCTTTACAGAGCGGAGGTAACCACATCCACCCCAACAGGGGCAGGGAAGCTTAATTAACTGACGGTTACACAATGCTTTCGCAGGGAAACCACGTGTTTACAGTTTCATTTTGTAATAATTAGTGTCACATACTACAGCAATGTCTCCAGGACTTTAATACTCAATCTGTGTAAGGGGCATTTCACAAAGCTCAGCAAAAAAATCCTTGTTATTAAGCAACCTATTATTCCCACATAAGTATGCTCTGCTCTTACAGATGCCCTGACATGTCTCCGGAGAAGCAGGTAGTAGGCAAAAGTTTGACTTGTTCATGACTCAGTGATATTAAATCAGCATGCTTTAACTAACTGTCTCTGATGCAGTGAGCTCTATTTACCCCACTATTAAAAAAAAAAAAAGAAAAGAAAAAAAGACGTTCTGCCTTCATCGAAAACAAGTCTGGTTCAGATGGCTATCTGAACACAGGAGTGGAGGAAAGACAAATGATTTGGTGCCTTCTAGGCTAAAACCAATACATTTTTCAGGACCAGTCAACAGAGACGTCCAAAGCCATGTTGTTCATTGTGAGACCTGAGTTATAACTGCAATTCCTTTTCATCGCAATGCTTCACTGACCCCAAGTCTAGCCATTGGTCTCTCTTGGGGTCAAGGCAACTGATCAAAAGAGCAGATGTGACAACAAGCTTCCATATGGTCTGCTAATGAAGATCACTAAAGGCCTTCAGCAGATATGTTTTGATACCTCCCGGGCAAAACCATGCTTCCTTTTGATCACTGTCAGGTGTCATTTGAGTACTAATCCCTAGGAATACCTGAGGCACTTGACCTCCTTCTTCTGGGAACCTCTCCCTGTGTTTTGGAAACACAGACTTGTCTGCAAGCACTACTGAAGTGTTGCTGAAAACTGATCCAGATATTTCACACCATCCTGGAGGTGGCTAAACAGGGACAAGAGCCCTAGAGGAAGAAAAGGAAGGGTTTTTGCAGAGATGATATCCAGGTGGTATTGTACACAGATTTTTAAAATCAAGGGCATAGAAGGTCATTTAAGGTCATGCCTGGCATCATGGTAATAAACTGTTCAGACCTGTAGAAAAGCAGAGTAACAGTAGAAGAAGATTGCATGTGAGATTGAAGGTAATGCGTAAATAATGTCACAGATCCCATAGTTTTGTCTGAAATTACTTTTCTATGCAAGGCACCTTTGCTCCCTGGGGTCTGCCCCCATAAGCTATCCCATCTCCCTGATTCTTCTGCTCAGGTTTTCAATCTTCAGCCACACATAGGTGGCAAATCCACTAAGGCCATCATTTACACACATCCATATCTACCACCAGCTTTCCATCAGCGCCAGAGTAGACTTTTCCCTCCAGTGCACCACCCCACTGATGCTTAAAACTTCGTACAAACATGGGCATTGAACTCAAGTCCACCACTTTCCACACACCAGCTGGCTTGACCAGCCAGCCTAGATCTCCTGTCCAGGGTCAACCACTCGAGTGGCAATTTGTTCTGCCGAGCTGTTTGATTCCCATCCCTGTTAATCCATGCCAGCATGGGCAGAGAGGGAGCATTTCCAGCTCGTGCTCCCGCTGGAGCCAGTGTGATGCTGGCCACCCATTTGGGACCCGTCCAGCAGTGCCTTCTGAAAAACTGGACTGTGGCCTTCCTTGCAAACCAATGCTCCTCACACAGCGGCAGGTGTCCTGGAGGATCCTCCCCACACTTTTCTCACCATTCCTGCACTTACCAACCAGTTCGGAACTCAGGATTTGCCACGTTTTCCTGCAGCAGTTGTTAGAAATGAACCTGTCCCCCAGCATAGCATTGAGCTCTTCCGAGCCAGGAGAGAGCTGAGGTTCAGGACACACTCCTGTCCCAGCGCCTTGGCCAGGTTGATGGACCTGCACGGGGCTTGTCCAGGCCACAGGTGGGCACCACAGGGGCCAGGGATGAACAGCAGTTGTCTCCTCCTCCCAGCGGGAAGGTCTTTGCCACCAGGACCTGGCAGCTTTGTGTCCTACAGCTGATACAACACCCTGGCAAACCCAGTACAGGGTGATAGGAAAATTTAGGTGGGACGAGCCTTGTGGTGGTTGCCTGCTCCAGGCCCACGGTTACCACCATGCAGGAAATCAAGCTTTGGTGCTCTCCTCCTATTGCCCCCTCACTCCCACTCCAGCCATTTATTTGCCACCCCGACTTACTTGCCCAGTCTTAGATTCAGCTCAGACATCCCAGTGGGCAGCCTGGGAGTGGGGGCCTGTGCTCCTCAGGTCCACACTGGCCCAGCCAGCTTTGGGGCTAGGGGTCGCAACCTGCCCCTCGCCCTTCTTCAGCAACACTGCTAGGTCATGGCTTCAGTGTGTCCATGAACATGTCACATGGACATTTTGAGAGAACTAATAACTGGTGGTCATGCAAATGAGTATTGGGAATAATCCTGAGAAAAGAACCTGAGGGTTTCAGTAGCCCACTTGTGCGAAAGGTAAAAGAGCAAGCATTATCATTTAGTTCAGTTGTTTCCACAGGTCAGAAGTTGGGCCATGTGCTGGTTTTTGTCCCCTGTGCAGACAGCCTGCATGCACATTAGCAAAAATAACTCCCCTGAGGTGGAATTTGATTGCCCAAACAAAGGCTCAGTCACGATGTCCATGACTCCTCAGAGGAGCTCAGCAACAGGACAAAGGGCAACAGCCACACACTGGAAAAAAGGGAAATTAATTTTTGCCATGAAGAGGGTCAAGCACTGGAGCAAGTTTCCCAGAGAGGATGTGGAGTATCCATCCTTGGAGATACTCAAAACTGGACAAGACCCCAGGCAGCCTGATCTAGCTGGCCCTGCATTGAGCAAAGGGTTGGAATAGAGACCCTTCCAGGTGGGACATCTCTAGGGCATCTAAAATGGCTCTATGTTCCCATGTGGAGATTCAGTTGAACCACAGTTTGCTGGAGTCTCTGCTCCTCCGTGAGCTGGAAAAGCAAAAAATGTTCCTTGCCAGCAGTACCAATTTGCTCATCTCCATTCCCAGTCAAGCTACCCTGTGTTTCCAGATTTGCCTCTCAGAGAAGATGCAGTCACTGAGTTTACAAGAGTCAAAGCCTTGGATGTGTGACCCATATTTTGGGGGAGATCAAGGGAGTAATTCTGGCTCTCCTCCTTTCCTTTTGTAACTTCCCAGCAGCATAGAGCTGAAGGCAACACCAATCCCTGTGCTCCCAACCCTCAGGCCTGCCTTCTGGAATAGCACAGCTTGACATCGTTAACTACATGCTGAAAAGTATATTGTACATTAGCTACATGCTGTATGGGTCGACTTTTTTATAAAGGAAATGCTTTTAAAACCTTCCCTGCCATTAGTCTCTTCAAATGTGAAATACCAAAATTGTATGAGTTCTTTCAACTAGAAGAATGCAGTGTCTTCCCCTCGAGGTAGAAGCACGCTTTTGCACTTTAAAGCCAGGGTAGATGAAAGGAAGGTCTCTTCACAACTGTTACTGCCAGCACAATGGATCCGATCTGGTTCTCATCGCCCTTTTCAGATAAAGCCCTGGAAAGTCCTGCCCTGCCTCTCCCTCGAGCCACCCATCTCAGTGGTCCCCCCTCCGCTGCCTCCTCCGCCCCACCCAGGAGCTGGATATGCTCTATCACCGGCCAGCTTCAGCGATCTTTGTTACAAACCTGCCTCATCTCTGGGGCTCGTTAGGAGACAACGGGTTTGCTAGCACCGGGATAGGTCATGCATACTATGAAGGGACTAGGCAGGATCCCATTACAGCCACTCAGCAAGTTATTCCATGACCTGAGCCATAAAACCTGACATTACCCAAGTGGATGCTTTTAACCTGGCTCATCTGTGAGACACAGGCTTGGCTCAAGTCTGAAGTGGGCTAAGGGCACAGAGGAACAGTTAGCACAGCCCTGCTGCCAGGGGATAACACTGTCAGCTCCCATAACTCAGATGCGTGCCTGAATACCAGGTCAGTTTTATTGCTTGCTGGTAAGGCATTAACCTCTACTTTTTCCCCCCCTGTGCAAGTTAAACCAGTTCGATTGTATCTGTATTTGGTGGTCTCTCTCTGTCAGGCTTCCCTGCACAAACACGGCTTGACCCTGGCTCCACAGAGCTGAATAGCAGAATATATACTTAATACAGGAGTCCCAGTTTGGTGGTGATAAAGGGCGCTGGGCTGGTGGCCAACAAATCTCAGTGTCTCAAGTCTCAGTAGTTTATGTTTGCCCTTGATCCCCCATCGCCTCATTTGCAGGGCTGGAACAGAAAGCAGAGGAGGAGGTGTAAGAGGAGAGATGTGCCTGGTCAGAGACATTTGGATAGGTCAGCTTGGTAAAGGGGACCGACAGCAATCCCTGATGCGATGCTGCCTTTTGCTCTCCGGACAAATATCACCAGGCTGTGGCACGGCTGTGCTGAGCAGGCAGCTGGGGAAGCGCTCCTGCAGCCCCGTGCCTTCTCCCAGGCTGGGACAGGGAACAAGTTGCTGGAGAATCAGATGCTGCCCAGGCAGCAAAGTAGCTTCTGCCATCAGAAGCAAGAACTGGTGCCACCTGCCTGCTCACCTACACCCTGCCTGGTGTCACCCCAGGCTTGTGCAAGTCTGCTGAGGTCCAAGCCCAGCAACCGTACAGCACATTTGACTCAGCTGAAGTCTGGGACACAGAGCCTTGCTTAGCTGAAATCCCATAGCCTGCCGGGTGCTGGGGATGTTAGGCTTTCTGAGGTCAGCCAGTCTTCATAGACTTCAACCTTGTCCACACTGAAGATGAGAAGCAATCTCACAAAACTGGAACGAAAACAAAGTTCCTGCTGGGAAGGGGAGGTTCATCTCTTGCTGATTAGCTTCATACACCCACAAGATCTCTGCAGAGCTCTTCTGCTTCCCTACACCCTCGTGTTAATCCAACAAAGTTAGAAGCAGCCACCTCTAAAGGCCACCCACAAAGTCCTACCTTGAGTATCAGGACAAAGAGAGGACACAGACAGGGACCCGCAGCAGGAAGCCCAGCAGGGCTCTGCAGAAGGGCAGCCCGCCCGGCATGGCGCAGGGGCGCGAGGTCCATGGGGCATCCCCAGTTTGGAGACACAGCAGGGTCAGGAGTCACAGGGGGAATGGTCAGGGGAAGCCAGGCTTGAAACGAGGAAGCTGGGCCAAACTTGATGGAGCTGAGTGGGACCATGGAGGACATTTATGCTACCAATGAGGCGTGAACACCAAGCAGACAGCTTGAATCATCCCCCCACCTTGGTAACTACATCCATACTGTGGTCACTGAGTTGAAGTTATAGTTTGAGTTGCAAGTCACTGCTGGGAACACAGCACTACCAGGTGGACACCAACCCACCTGCATGGTGCTGTGCCTCACCTGCAGGATGCCCAAAAGCATCCCTCTCCCCACCATGGGTGACAGTGGGATTTTGGCCTTTTTCCTCACATGGCCGTAGTCTGAGCCTCACACAGGGACTCGACAGAGAGGGTTTGTCTTGTCAGCACACAAGCTGCTCATATGGGACATACCGTCATACTCCAGCTGTGTCACAGCTGCCTCTCCGGTGCACAGAGATGCTCGGGCAGGAGCTGGCTGCAGCTGCCGCTGGCGGAAGCACTCCCACGGCACGAGTCCTCTGTGCTCCCAAAGGAAAGACTGCAGAAAGACAACGTGGTGAGACACACAAAACTCTTCGCTGAGCTGGGTCTTTGTTCTCGTGTTTTTGAACAAAGCAGAGCCCTTCCCTTAAAATGTGGGAAGCAGGGAGGAAAAAAGTGTTTACTGACAATGCTTAGGGTGCAGTAAAATCCAAGAAGTGTTGAAAGGACACTCCTAAAAAAGATGCTTTTATATTTAAACCTCTGTTCTCAGCAGTTTTTTTGCAAATTAGATGAGTCAAACTTCAGCCCTGGGCCAAAGCCCAGCTCCGTTAATTACATAGGGGCAACCTCCATCCCTCCTCTAGCTGTGGTTACTCCGCCGCGTTCTGGGCCCCATCCTGCTGTAGGACGGCTCTTCAGCTAGGGAACCAGTTTCTCCTGCTGCAAAGCACCCACCTTTCCAGCTCATCTCAGCCAGTGAAGGGGATGCTCAGCTCACGGCAGCACCTTGAGCACCAACAGAGATGGAGCAGGCTTAGGAACATTAACTCCTAACCACCACCTTTCACCTCAGCCTCTTGGGCCTTTCCTCTCTGTGTCTCACTGGCCTCTCTCTTGCAGTTATTTTTCTTTGGACAGCTTGTGGCAGCAGAGCCAATTCCTTCCTCCCGCTCCCCCTTTGGGTCCCCAAGCAGACAGTGCTGGCTCTGTGCTCTGTTCTCAAGCCCAGCTTTTTCCGCACGCTGTATTTCACAGCACATCAAGTCAGGATGTGGCTCAGACTTACAGGACTTGAGATGTCTGCATCAAAGCAAAGGCCTGAAGAACTGTCAACATTAAAAATTTTGCAGGATTTTTCTGTCAGAACTATAGAAAACCCAAGTGAAGACGACATCTGGGAAAAGGTTTGGAAAGCCAGGTGATAGAAGCTGGCTCCGATCTGTGCAACGTACACATTGCCTTTGCTACACACAAGTTAATACTAGAAAGGCAGATTAATAAATAAACCTGTTCACTGAAGGGTAACACCAGTCCAGCAGTTTGCAGTGGGAAAGAAGAAGGTTTTCCTGCTTGCTCCATGGAGATCAAATCTTATTATTTTCTTCTTAGAGCATGGCAAAAGCCGCATAAGCTGTTTTGAAATCTAAACAAACTTGTAATGCACATTCACTGGGCTGCTTCTAACAAATCCACAGTAAAAATCTGTACCAAAATCTCCAGGCTCACTCCAAACTTGCCAGCGTGCCTTCATGGTGCAAGGCAGGAGTGTCCAGGTCCTGGCAGTGGTGGGCCAGCGTCTGCGCCACCGTGGGGGACAGCCAGGAAGACACGGCATCTCTCCATGCCACATCCCAGGGAAGTGGGTACCCTGCGGGATGCCCGGACAGCACAGGAGAAACCACCCTTTTACTCAGTGAGCAAAAGGGAGACATTCATTCTGACGTGATGTATTTTAACTTTGAATTATAATCCTTTTTGTGGTTAATACAGATGACCACAAAAAAAGCCCCTAGCTTTCCAGAACTCTTATGCCAAGGGACCGTATCTCTCTCTATTGAAGACTTGCTGAAAATGCAGCAAGTATCGGGAAAGAAGACAAAACCTAAATACATGTGGTGTGATATTTATTGTTCCAAGATCAGCTTCTTCAATGAACTAACTGCAAATAGCCTAGACAATCTCTGGTGGGAACAAATACCTGAAAAAACAGAGCTCCCCATGTTCTCTTTTGGTTATTGTATCAGAGGGAGCCTGTTATTTTACCCAGCAAGCAAACTCCTCCTATGTCTGCTTTCTGGTGCTCCCATAGTAACTACCGGTACTGCTGCAGCTGCCCATCATGCCTTGCTGGGGTGAACAGCAATACAGCCCAGACACAACACCCCCTCCCAAATGCTGGTGCTGGGACTCTCTCAGGGTCTTCCTCCTGCCAGGGGAGCCTTGTCTGCGGGGCAGAGGGTGTGTTGGTACCTTGTGGTGAATGGAGTTAACTCCAGTTGGCGACCAGTCACAAGCGGTGTTCCCCAGGGCTCAGTACTGGGGCCAGGTCTGTTTAATGTCTTTATCAATGACCCAGACGAGGGGATTGAGTGCACCCTCAGTAAGTTTGCAGAAGACACCAAGGTGGGAGGGAGTGTTGATCTGCTTGAGGGTAGGAAGGCTCTGTAGAGGGATCTGGATAGGCTGGATCGATGGGACGAGGCCAATTGTATGAGGTTCAACAAGTGCCAGGTCCTGCACTTTGGTCACAACAACCCCATGCAACGCTACAGGCTTGGGGAAGAGTGGCTGGAAAG
>WAAD01031067.1:403853-435547 GCA_013389945.1 Fregata magnificens
CCCCGTCCCCTGGGGGGTCCCCGCTGGGCGGGGGCGCCCGGCCGCGGCCGGCGCTGACCGCTGCAGCCGTGGCTTCCTCAGGGTACAGCGGCGTTAAATGCTTTTTATCTTCGCTGGCAAACCGCGCTCGGTCTCGTTTGCTGCTCCCTCCGCATCTTCTCTCTCTGGTGCAAGAGAAACACCGTCCCGAAAAGGGCCGTCCCCTTCTCCAGCTTCTCCGTGCGACTGAAAGTTTCTTTTCCTGCCCTATGGAAATAGCTCGACTTTATAAAGTACGGCTCGCGCTTCTCCCTGCCTAGGGCTTGTAAACAGAAGTTTTAAAATGTGAACGTAAAGCTGCCGTTTGATGTTCGCCAATCCGCTGCAATGGCAGTCTGCCTCTTCCTAAAGAAGCATTTCAGTCTCCTTCTGTTTAACGAATCACGGATTCGCCTCTGAGGGAGCTGAGATTTATCTTTTTTCTTTTTTCCTATCCAAACATAACAGCAGCATCTATACCATCTGATGATGAGGTCAAAAATCACCAGCTTCTTTCATCCGAGCTCAGCTTTGGAAGTTGCGTGCTGTTTGTTGGATAAACACTGCTCCACGCAGATGCACAAAAGCCACCAGACTAGTAATAAATTTAAAAAGAGAAATGAGTATTTAGGACCCAGGACTTTCTGCCTTGCGTGCCTCAGTTTTGCTCTTTTAGAAGTGTATCATTTCCGTTGCCAAGCTGCACATCCATGGGGTAAGGGTAACTTTAATACAAAATAATTTTGGCATTAGGAAATTTGGCAGGGTTCAGTATGAGAACCCTTTTTTAAGACAAGTTTTAAAGAAAAGCCTCAAAGAAAGTAAGATTTGGAAATGGAAAAAAATAGAGATCTTGTATTGTCATATTTTTTCCTTGCCCTTTTTACTCCAGACCCTCCTGCGGTATGAACGGGAGTTCAGTCCAGCACCACTTTCTCCCCTGAGCGACTCTCATGTATGAGCAGTCCTCCTGGCTTCCCCCATTTATCTTTACTTACGGGAACAGAGGCTGCTGTTGTCCATTTTCCCTCTGTCCCCATACACGAATATTGTGGCTGGATCTTTAAAAATAATAATTGTTATATTGGTCATGAATTTTCCTGTGCATAAAGTGGTATTTCAGCTCTGTTTTGAAGTGATGCATATTCTGTGTAATTACGTATCAGAAAGGCAACAGAGCTGCCCCCATCTGTCTTTACAAAAATCCGTAGAGAGACAGTATACCATGGCAGTAGGTATTAGTGAACTAATTACAAGGGGCAAACCAGAAAGGATGAAGAATTTACGATGTGGCAGCTGGGGTGATATAGGGGGGGTCACCGTGCCCAGCTCCCTGCTGCAGACCTCCTCTGCTGGCAGCAACGATGGTGAGGAACCCATAGCATCACCTCGGCCACCCTGGGTCACGGTGACAGCCAGTGCAAACCCAGGGTGGCAACACCATCAAGCCTTGCAGCACAGGGATGTCTGTGAGGGCCCTCAAAATTCAGCCTGAAGCAGGCATGTGGGGCCTCAGTCGCCCAGTGTGGCCGAGTGGGCGCAGCATGCAGCTATGCCGCCCGTGAGGTGACGGTGATGCCGAGCATCTCGTGTGTCTCCTTGTCCAGCTGCTGCTGATGCCTCTTGTTTGGGAAGGAAGTTCACATCTCTGGTTGCACCCAGACAGGTTGTTTGAAAGACACCAAAGAATTACCAGTGTTTTTCAAAGATATAAAAGTCTTAGACACTTTCAGGGCAAACTTGAAGCTCTTCTTGGTAGCACTTTCTTTACCTGAACCTGAGGTGGCCAGGGTCCTGTTGAGACAGCAGTCATGGGCTTACCGTTCTGACTCCTCAAGGCCTAAAAAGTCACTAGCCTGAGAGAAAGGGGGAGGAAACCGTTTGCAGCACCGAGTTTTGCTTGTTTACTGGATGCAATTTAGTCTTTTAGGTCGTTGTGTAAAATGCAGTCCCACCCTTCCCATGAGGCCTGGGGAGGAGGTTTCTGGAAAGGGATACCAGCTTCGTTGCATCATTAGTTCCTTGCTAGAAATTTTGAGGGCAATTTCTCTCGATCTTGCCAGTTTCTCAGCCAGTCATTTATAATTTCTGTCTCGTAGTGGGAACTTGCTTGCATTGCCCTGTTCAGCTGTGCAAACTGGGGGATGAGCAAAGACATTTCAGAGAAAAAAAGGATGTGTCGATTGAGCAGAGCTAATGGGGGAAGATGAGGGAGGAGGAGGAAAGGCAATGAGGAGTTATTACAGTAGAAAAGTCTGATGAGAAATAGCCTGTGGAGGAGCAGATTGCAGCTGGTGGGAGGAGAGGAGAAGTTTGCCACCAGCCAGAAGAGAGTGGTTGCCTGCAGGCAGGACTCGGCTCTCTGCTGTCACGGTTGGGTTTCTCCTGGGCGTGACGTGCATCAATGTTGTGCTTTCCCACCTGAATCCCGATGCAGTTTGTCATCCAGCAGCAGGCTGGCAGCGCCGATGGGCGGTCAGGCAAGGGCTGGTGGAGAAGGATGCAGCTGCATTTAAAGGCTTGAGCCACCTCTGTTGCATTCAGATAGTGCTTGGGAGTGAGAAGAGTGAAAGCACATCACAACAACGGACTGGGAACCAAATCCTGGTGGGGAACATGAACCCGGCTCGGAGCAGACCCCAACACCTCCTTATCAGCATCAAACATCCATTTTCAGGTTTGCCCTCGGTTCTGTTTGGTTGTACATACTTTTTCCTCATTTCTTTGTTCAACACAGAAAAAGAGTGGGGTGGCAGCTCTCGGTGGAAACCAGGGGAGAGGCCATGGCCTCAGGCATTTCCTCATTGGTTTCCTGAAATGGAAAAATCATGCAGACATATTAAGGTCTTGCTTTTAACAGCTTTTTCCACGGCGTCATCACTCCTCCTGACTGGAGACGGGGTGTGATTACAGTAAGCCAATCACCCCAGCCGCAGTGCAGGAATAACACAGGTAGAGGGTGTATTAACCATCTCCTAGAGGGACTATAATTTATTTTCAAAACCCCCAAGTCTTCAAAGCTTTGCCTGTTTTTTTCAGCCAGATAAATGTTGTTTCTGCAGATTGGTGTGGCACAGCGTCATCTCATGGCTGGCTGGTCCCAGCTGCAAACACGTAGGGGTCCTTAATGTCATACCCCATTAGATCCTTACAGGAATTCAGATAGGTTTATTTTTCTACTCTTGTTAAAATATGCTTCCCCCAACAGAAATTTGATCTTTCTAATTCAGTGCTGTTAGCAATTTATTTCAGCATTTTCTTCCTGGTTGTATTAATGGCCAAAAATGCCCTCGAGTCAAGATGTTCTCCTACAGTTGTGTAGGGAGCTGTGCTTCACTGGCCTTGAACTCCAAACAACTAAGGGAAGCAGCTAAGTGAAAAGTCCAAAGTCAGATTATTTCAGATTCTGCAGTTAATTTCCAGGTGTGGATCTGGCCGTTGCTGAGCAAAAGGTCTCCCTCTCTTTCACTTTACCTTCCTTGTCTTTTCAAAAGCACCTGAAACTTCACCACAGCCCAGTGAGCAGCAAGCTGTGCTGTCCCCTCAGCCAGTGTCACCCTCCCAGCACAGCTGTGTTGCAGCTGGACTCAGGACTGGAGTCAGAGAGCTGCTGACTAGGTATTTTTTTCCCCAACATCACTCGGCAGAGCATGGATCGCTTTTGCCCCCAAACTATTCCTGATCTACAAACTAAGCACAGGGCACGTGCAGAATAGCTGGGAGCTGGTGTTTTAGTTGGCAGGGGAGGAGAAGTGTGGGAACTCCCGGTATCCCTGCCCACTTCCCATCCACTGCCTGTTCCTAATTCCTTCGCTGGCCAGAGGATGTTGCTGCAGACCGGAGCAAGGCTGGGCGTGCTTTGCCTGGGATGCAGCTGGGGCTGTGCGTCCCGTTTGGTACCTACTGACACGTTAGGTAAGCTAGACTTTTTTGCCAGCAATAACTCTAGCTGTGGGTTCATGAGAGGCTGTTTTCGGCAGTGATGACTGGCTTAGCCAGCCACATCATTTGCTGGCGTCGCTGGAGGGTGCTGCCCTTCTGCTGTGCCAGCTCAGCCATCTGCAGCTGTGCTGCAAACTGCATCTGCAACGCGCTCTGGCTGGCATCGCCTCCCTCCCCTCCAAGGGGGGGGGATTTTCATTTCAGCTCAAACTGGTCCCCTAGTCCAGTTCACGGGAGTTTGTGAGGAGGGATTTGGGAGCAGCAGAGGCAGGGAAGGAGGCACTGGCTTACATCCCGCAGAAAAGCTGCGCTATGAAACCACAGCCCAGCAGAGCAGCACTGGCAGGGGACCACACTGCTCCCGTGTAAATGTTTTAGGTGGCTCAGTCACTCTCTAGGCTCCCTTGTACATGACGGGACCACTCAGGGTCTCTGTCTCGTCTCTACTACATCTCGGGGCTGTATCTGTACTGGTAAACTATACCATAGCAGCTGCCTGGCATCAGACCATGATGGTCTGCCCCGCTGAGCTGCTAGGATGGTCCCTGGCATGGTTTTGGCCTGGGAAAACTTGCAGTCTCCCAAATAATGCTTGGGTGTGGTTCAGGGGCCAGTGCAGGGAACCAACCCCAAGAGGCAGCTTGAATTTGGCCACCCGGTTTTGGAGACAATGAGGTTGAGACTATAGTTGCCCGGTTTCAGCACAGCTCGGGGACAGTTCAGAGCCCCCCAAGGTGCACGGCTCCAGATCGCCACGCGGGTCCCAGAGGAGGATGTTCTTACCCAGCTCACCCATGGCTGCTAGAGCTGACAGAGGGAGAAGGGAGCGAGCTGTGGGGGGTAAGGCCTGGCAGGACGGGTGAGGAACACCGGCCACAACTCGCACCGGGCTGGGGGGAGTGGGAAGCTGCACCCCAGGAGTGCTGGTTCATGCACACGGTAAAGAGAAATAGCTCCTGCTTCCAGCTCTCTGCTCCGCCTTGCTCCCAGGAGCCGCTGCCCTTGCATAAAGGATGGCCGAACTGTGTGTGCAACGGCTGTCAAACCACTCCACCTCACATCTCGTTACGTTAAATTAAACCCGAGTACATGCTGGGTGAGCTTAATATCCAAGCCTTTAAACTTGGAGGAGGTGGCGATGTGGGGCTTTGTAGCACAACAGACCCCAGCATGAGATGCCTACGCTGGGAACAGGGTGGAAAACAAGGAGACATGCTGTGGTCTGGATGAGTAATAAAAAGATGACTGCAAGCTGCAGAAAGGAGAAGCTGACTTCATTTATCTCTTAACAAGGTATAGGCCAACCAGGCCAGCAATTACTTATTTAGCTGTAGGATAGGAACCCATAATATTAAAGTGTCATGACGTGCGCATCACCTTAACTCACATAAAGGGCTAATACTAATTATCTGCTTAACTTGCAACATATACATTACAGCAATCCCGAGCGGGCTGGGTGGGGTCTGTTTTTATTATGTCTCGCTGCCTGAGACAGCCCCTGCTCCGCATCCTGTCCGGCACATGGTGTCACTTGGGCATCGCGGAGCCATGCGTCGTTTGCCCAGATGAATGAGGAGCAGGTCCTGAAGCGCAGAGGCTCTGATGGCGGTGGAACGGCAGAGGCTGGAGGTGCCTTTTGTTTTCACTCTCCCCCCAGTTTTTCCTGAGGCATCGGATTAAATGTCAGTAGAGATCTACCTGCGCCAATGCAGAATTCTCTTGGGAAATAAGCACTGTTGCTGACAGATCCCTTGGAGAAGGTGGGAGCTGATTTTGCACAGAGAAGCAGATTTTGCTAACCAGAGCTGCTCCGTTCTGATGACTAATTAATTCTGTCTTCCACCCACACAACACGTACAGCTCGTAATATGGAGGAGTCAGCCACAAGGGAAGAAAAAAAGACAACCTACTGTACAATTCAAACCCCTCCCTAAACTGATCCAAACCCATCCTTTGCCCGGAAGTGTTGGAAGCTGGGTTCTCGCTGTGGGAAGAGCAGCATCAAAGTACTCCTGGAGAATTGTGTTCCCCTCGGTGCCAAGGATGGGTGATGTTCTTCACCTGGTGGAAGCAAACCAGGGTGGCAGCAGTAGCCCAGTGGGTGATGGTGATGGTGAGGATGAGGGGCTACATTGTGGGGTGAACTCCCAGGAGGTGTCAGCCCTCAGAGCTCAGCATGGCATCCTCCTGGCACTGCCGCTTACTCTTGTCGCTTGTGGGAGATTGCCAAAAAACGATGCTAAATAACCAGGAGGGAACTCTCTTCCCTCACCGTCACCTTTCTCACATAGCCTCATCTCCGCTCGGACCCAGGAGCTGTTTCTAGAACAGTTCAGGCTCCTCCAGAGAAAACAAGGTGTTGCCAAAGAGCTGGGGGTCTTCTGAAAGGAAGCGGAGTGCCTTTTGACAGGTATCAAAAGATGTTACAAGTCTTTCACAGAGATTTAGTTTGTAATTTTAAGCAAGCAGCTAGGACGTGAGAGACTGGATAGCAGACACCTTTCCCAGCTGCAGAAATGGAAGCTACTTAGGACTCACCTGGAAGGGGCATTGACCCAGTGCCGTGAGAGAGGTGTCTTTGCTGCAGCCCCACCTCACCTGCTTAAGCATGGGAGCCAAAGGTGACCATGGCAGCACAAAGCCCACCCAAGAAGCAGGGAAGAGCTGAACACTTTGCCGCCAAGCACCTCTCTGCCTAGCAGAGTCTGAGACCACTGGGTTTAAACCTCAGCTCCTGTCCATCCGCATGTGAAGCAGCTAAGGAAGGACTGTACTGAAAACA
The DNA here is from genome assembly GCA_013389945.1 of Fregata magnificens. Classification (NCBI taxonomy): domain Eukaryota; kingdom Metazoa; phylum Chordata; class Aves; order Suliformes; family Fregatidae; genus Fregata; species Fregata magnificens. The sequence goes on from WAAD01031067.1 coordinate 410,596, forward strand.
TCTCCTCTCAAATTAAAATCAGGTGCCACGCAATAACGGCAGGCACCCAGGTGGACATTTCTATCCAGCGGATGGCACATACGAGCCTGACCGATACCAACTGTGCGTAAAGCCATCATCCCTGTACCAGTGCTGCCTATAGAGGGGTAGCTCCCCTCTGTAGCTCCCATACTTACCAGCACCAGTCCTGTGCACTGCTGGTCCTCGAGGCAGCACAGGTTTGAGCTATTTCAAAAGCAGATATGTGATCTTACTGAGGAATCGCTTGATCCCATCCAGCCCTGCAGAAACACCGCACAGCAGATGCATGGGCAATGGCTCTGAAGTGCAAGGTTTTCCACACCACTCCCTGGTTCCTTTGCTTCCCTGGTTTTTTTGTACAGAAAAATATTTTCCTCTTTTCTATGCTGAGGGAACACTTTTCATTTCTATTTTCTAGAAGCCAAGTCCTTGCTTTGGTTCTGTGTGCTACCTGCTTAACATCTGTTAGTGTCATCATGAAGCTCAGGGTAACTTGTATGGAGGAGGCCCACCAGCTTCAGGACTGCAGCTCAGAAAAAATAACGGCAAGCCAAAATGGGTCTAGTTTTGTGCAAAGCCACAGCCCTTGTGCCTGTCCCCATCCCTTTCCCCGTAAGAGTACAGTGAAGAAGGTGAAAAAGATGAAAGTTATCTTCTTCTCAGTAACATCTGGCTGCAGGGGGTTCATTTTATTACTGGTCCAACTGGGGGCTCAGACAGACACACAGTCCCATCATCTTTCCATTTTAAATGCCATTAGGTTTGGCTTTGGTTGCCCCCCACCTTGTGTCCCATTGGAAACCTGTGGGCTTCCAGCATAGGGAAGGTGGATGTTTCACTCCAGATGGATCATTGCAGGGAAGCAGCTTTGTCAGGTGAAAAGAATTGGGTCTGTGTTGCTGTGACTTCCCTCCTTAGCAGGTATTTTCATACTTGCTACCTGTCAGCCGTCGGGGCAGTGCATATTCGTGGGAAAACTGGGAGGTTTAACGAGTTAATGTTCGGTGATTTCAGTTCCATAGCCTGCAGCCACCCAGGTGCCCTGAATGCTGAAACAGAGCTAGCAGAAGGGTGGTTAGTCAAGGGGACTCTCTTGTACCTGTATCGTCTCCACAGAGAGAGGGGGGGTTTGAACCAGGACAGACATGGCCTACTATAGACAGAGATGGGTTTCACAGAAATAAAAAATGGTTTGGGTTGGAAGGGACCTTTAAAGATCATCTAGTCCAATCCCCCTGCAGTGGGCAAGGACATCTTTCACTAGATCAGGTTGCTCGGAGCCCCGTCCAACCTGACCTTGAACACTTCCAGGGATGGGGCATCCACAGCTTCTCTGGGCAACCTATTCCAGTGTCTCACCACCCTCATCGTAAAAACCTTCTTCCTGATGTCCGGTGTAAATCTACCCTCTTTCAGTTTAAAACTGTTGCCCCTTGTCCTGTCATTACAGGCCCTGGTAAAAAGTCTCCCTCCATCTTTCTCATAAGCCCCCTTTATATACTGAAAGACTGCAATAAGGTCTCCCTGGAGCCTTCTCTTCTCCAGGTTGAACAACCACAACTCTCTCAGCATTTCTCCATAGGAGGGGTGTTCCAGCCCTCTGATCATATCTGTGGCTCTGCTCTAACGGGTCCATGTCCTCCTTGTGCTGGGGGCCCCAGAGCTGGATGCGGTACTCCAGGTGGGGTCTCACCAGAGCGGAGTAGAGGGGAAGAACCACCTCCCTTGCGTTTAAAGTGTTGTAACTGAAATATGTGACTTTTCTTCTTTCTCAGGCTTTGTCAACCAGAAGCCCACCAGGCCCAGAGAACAAGAACGCTGACCATCAGTGAGTACCCTGTGCTTTCATTATATCTGCAGGGGGGAAAAGCAGCTGGAACAAATGGACCATAAAGGGGGAAGCTATTCCTGCATGCCTCCCGCTGTGCAAGAGAGGTGGGAATGGTGTCAAATCGTTTATAGCCCTAAATATTCTGTCCTCCACCTGTTTGCCAATTAAAAAAAAAATCCTGGAGCTGTACTGCCTGAAAAGATCCAGGCTCCAGCTCAAGTACAATAGAGAGATTTATTCCTGGTCATGAGCAATGCAGAATGTAGTAGGTTGTCCACATGTCACAGAGGCACCTTGAAGGAGCTTGTGAAAAGCTGGGGAGGATTGCTCCAACGAGTAGCTCAGGCCTTGGTTCATCCACAGGTCATCTGTGGGCTCTGCAGCATGTAGAAAAGGAGGATAACATCTCTTTGCTCCCCCGGAATCATAAGAGAAAACCCATGAGGCACTCCCATGCTACACCAGTTAGAGACACGAGCATCCCTCAGGGACAGGGGAATGGTGGGGACCTACTGCTCTGGGTGTCAAACAAAAAGAAATCTGAAATCTTCCTTCTACAAGCAAAAGCTACCGTGCAGACTGCACCTCCGAGGCTGCCTGCACCAAGAGCGATGGGAACAGTTTGACGCATGTGTTAAGGAAACCCAGATGAAATGAAAAGGCTTGAAAAACCATCTTAAAATATTGTCTCCTGACACTAAAGAGCAACTCTCTTAAACATCATACTCTCTCTGACTGTCATCCAACCTCTCTGCTCCTGCAGCACTTGAGAGCAGACTAATCTGCAGATCCTGGCCGTCGGGCTGTGTGACCTACTAACGCCAAGCAGTGCTGGTGGATGTGACATGAGAGCCCAGATGCCAGCCACTGTCCTCCCTCCCCTCCCTCCCAGCTGGCAGGGAGCTCGCCTGGCAGGGCTGCTGGTTTCGGGAGCGCTGGGAAAACACACCTGACCCCGGCTTTCCTGACAACAAGGCTCGTATGGGCACTCGCGAGGACTGTGGGCTCCCCTGGGCCCTCCGGCGTCCTCGATGGGCTTTGGGCTATGATGGCAACTGAGCAGACTCCTCCGGGAGTGCACACCCAGCCCTGCCGCAGTCCCCCACCGAGCTCCCCAGCCCCAGGCTCTCGCTGGTCCCTCATCCCCTGCCAGGTCTTTCCTTCTCCCTCCCTCTTTGACACAGAAAGGGAAGACTTGAGACGGCAGAAACTGGTTTCTGATCTGGGATGACAAAGCAGGAGCTTCTTTTAATTTGGATAACATTTGCTTTGTGCCCACTGCAGAGCCTCATTGCGCAGCTCACGTGTGAAGTGCCTGTACCGCCCGTGATAAGCAGGGCTGCAATTTCTGCTGGCAAGAACTGCATGCAAATATTTTTTTGGAAATGGTCCAATACCCAGCAAAACTGCATTTTTAAGAAATCAAATCAAGCCCCAGAAACAGCAGTTAATGTGCGTAGGCCTCTCATCTTTCATACTTCTGTGGCTAGAATTATTCTAGGTAATCACTCATGTTACAAGCAGCAAAAATCAGCCTTGTCTTGATAGAGTTGCTGGCTGAAGAAATTCCCATCAAGCCAATTAAAGAAGAAATAAATGTCAAGCAGGGACAAAAAAAGCTAGATATGGAGACTTAATACTGTCTGCCAAGAGAGCAGTCATGTGAGATAGATGCTGTAGGTGTGCATGTCCTGTACTGCAAATATTCCTGTGTGACACCACATAAGCACCTAAACCAGGTTCTAATAAGTACCTTCCATGCGCACAGGAACACAGCTGGATGTATTCCTGATCATGCTGTGTTACCTCTCTTTCCCCTTGCAATTCTTTTGTGAACCACTCTCTAGCATCTGGTAGTGCACGGGTGGGATGACACAGCCCGGGAACGCTGTAATGATCATATAATTGCTGCCAAGGCTCGTGTCAGTGGCAGAGTTACTGGGGTGTTGTTTTGACCCATTTTCCAGCTGCAAACTCTTGGAGAAGGCATTTTAATGATTAACCCTGGACTTTCCTATCCTCAGCAAAACGATAAAAAACAGTGGCCTAGATTCACCCCAACCCAATTTGCAGCCACTTAATTCACATTTCTACCCAGGAGCTTGTCACCCTAGCCATCCATCAGGGGTATTGTCACCAGAGCCTGCAGGCAGCTCTCCCCCACACCAGGCAGCTGCCTGACACCAGGGACGCGGCACTGCCAGCCATCCCCACTGCTGGGGAGGTTGGCACACCACCCCCAATGTCTTGCTCAAAGGTGGGTTTTGATCACTTTTGGTCTAAGTTTGCCCTTTGCATTTCCTTCTCCTCATTGCGTAGTTTGTTGTCTTTGCATTAAAAAAAAATTAATTCCTCCCCTTAACAATCTTTAAACACAGAGAGGCCTTTAGCTGAAATGGAGCATATTTCTTGCTTTCCTCTTTCCTAAATTGCTTCGCTCTAGCCCCTTAAATCACTTTTATTGCTGCTTTCTAAACTCCCTCCAAGCTGTTAATAACTTTTTAGTAATGAGATACCCAGAAGTCTGCACAGTAATCTTGATGGAGTTGCATTGGCCTTTTTTTTCTTTGCTGTCCTACCGTGCAGCAAATTCCCCTCTTATACGCTTTTCAGCTAGCTCTTTCCCTCTCAGTATTGCTCCTTTCCAGGTTTCTCTCTCCCCCAGAACATCTGGGGTTTGAAAAATTTTCCCCTCAATGTACTGACCTGTTATTTTCCAAATCGGAAAGTCTAACAGCCCTCAGCTGGATTCGACGTGATTGCAAGCCCTGAGCTGCAGCCCTGGCTGCGTGTTGATGAGAGCAGCAAGGGGCCTCCTCTCCTGCTGGAGCAGCTGGAGGAGCACAGGACCAGGCTTGTGGTCCACCAGCTCCTGTCCGGCCCATGTCCTGCGCTCGGGATTTCCCTGCCACAGCCTCTCACTTAATTCCAGGACCAGCAGAATCAGCTGCACCAACGTGCCTTTGAGATCAAGGTTCAGGCTGGGAGGGCCTCAGGTGGTCTCTAGTCTGATCTCCTGCTCCAAGCTGGATCAGCTGTGAGGGCAAAGCAGAACGCTCCAGGCTTTGTCCCATCAGGTCTTGAAAGCCTCCAAGGATGGAGCCTGTGCAACCACAGCCTGTTCCTCTGCTTGCTGTCCTCAGGGTGCAGAAGTTTCTGCTTTTATCCAGATAGAACCTCTCATTTTTAAATTTATTTGCATTTTTCCATATGAAATGATACAGAACTTTGCCACAACAATAGAGACAAAGAACATGAGCAGCAACTTGCTTTTCCTTTGCTCTTGAAATAAACACAGCCCTCTCTCTTCCCCTCAATTTTGGGACATGCATACTAGGTGGGGGTTGCTTTTGTCTTTTTAAAAGCACATCTATGTTTCAATGAGTTCCAATTTTACCTGGAGGTTTTCTCCCATGCTTGGAGGTCACCATGCAAGCCAAAGAATGAAGAATAATTAACAGTGGGAAATTATGTAACTGCTAAGAGAAACAATGACTCTTCTGTGGGCCTGCAAGCAAGCTGCCAAGAGCTCTGCCTCTAATTCATCACGTCATATAAAATTAGTTTAAGGATTGTCACAGTGCAGAGTTTAAATCAATAAATTGTGTGTTTAAGTCATACTTCCGCATTTCCTTTTCCCAGTTCTTGCTTTGTAGCTGCTGGTGTATGGTTCGAGCTCTTGGACTTTTAGCTTTCTTCCCAGCTCTCATTTACTGTGGTGGAAACCAGACTGCTTGCAGTCCGTCAGAAGGAAAATTAATAAAAGAAATAAGCAGAAGAGTCTACTTGCTAAATCCTACTTGCTGCCATCTTGCTGCCAGTAGAACTTGCCAACAAGGGCATGGGGCAGCATAAATAAGTGTAGGACACCCACATGACCCAGCTGCCACGCCAGCTGGTCATCAGGTGGCTCCAGGGAAAACATCAAACTATTTCTGACACGCAGGGGGCATGGCATTAACACAGCTAGGTCAGAGCAGCTGGACTGGGCAGAAGCCTTTCTGACCTGGACAGATAAGAACAGAGGAAGGGTGGCATTGGTGCTGTTTGCTCTGCAGCAACAGCGGCAGGAGACCGGCTGCTGCCTGTTTCAGGAGTGTTGCGGATGCTCCCTCACCCAAGGAGAGCAGTTCTCGTCTGTCAAAGACAGCTAAGGGCTTATGAAAACACTTCCCCTATATGACAAAGTTCCCTTAGAAAAGCATTTCAGGGCCCTTTTCTTCGATTCCGATTCTACGTTTACTTACCTGCATTGGGCAGCTCCTGTGATTTCATCTAATAAATAGGTCCTCATTTTTTTCACTAAAGGATGCTAATGACCAAATTCATCCCAGCTGTAAGACCAAGGGAGATAGACCTCATCCTTAGAGAAATGGTAAGTCAATAGATGCTACATAATGAGTCTGGGACAGATTTGGATCCATGCTATTGAATAGGAAAATCTCTCTGCTTTGGCAACCAACCAACCACCATACAAAACCATGTCTTTCTTGCTTATTTGTTCTCCACCAGTGGATGGCCACAAAGTAAGCCCACCAATCGTGGTTGACATGGCATGGCAGAGCACTTTACAGTTTGGATGTACCACCTCAAGTCTCCACGTAGCTCTGCACCTCACCATGACCTCCATTTCATGGAGCCACGTGCCCCAACTTCCAGAGATGACTAGCCTGACGGCCCGGCTTGCTCACCTCCCAGTTCTCTACAAAGTCAAGGAGGAGCGCTCGCTTGTCAGCTGCTGTCTCCTCTCTTGAGTCCTGGAGGGCAAGATCAAGTAGCTGTATTTGATAGCATGAGCTACAGTGGTCAAAGCTTGCAGAAGATTTTTCACTGTTCTCCCTCATGCAGGTAGGGACAGATTTCCCTTGTACCCAACATAAACCACCTCTGATAATACTGATAAAACCCACACCAGTTCCCTTTGAATCATACATCAGTTTCCACTTGTGGGAGAGTTTGCTGATGTGAAAATAAATAAAAGCCATAAGAGCAGTTTCAGGTAGCTGCGTGCATATTTTGGTTGAAACTCAAATCCCTTACAGATACAAACAAAAGATCCCTTTCTGCATAAAACCTTAAAACTAGTAACTAGCATAAAGGTTATGCAGCCCTTTAGCTGGGCCTGGAACCTAACTCACCAAAAGGTTCTGTGAGTTTGACCTGGAGCATTGTAATGTTAAAGGAGAAGCCGCAGCCCGAGCATTCCCACACCGTTCCGGGAGTCACACACACACCACCTGAGACTTTAACTGCTGGGACCAGAGTCCCTTCGCAGTGGGCAGCTCCACTGAGCCATCGGGTGCCCCTTGTCGACTCCTCGCTCACACACGCACTCACTCTCGGGCGCGTTCTCTCCCCTCAGGCTCGACCCTAGGTTTCCCTGATGCAGAGTCTCTGATACGACGTACGCCGGACGAATTTATTGAGTGGTACAGCGGTAAAAAACAGCTCGAGCTGGGTGCCTCCGTAGAGGGACCCCAAACAAAGAAATCCCTGGGCAATTATACCCTTACAATCTAAGTTCCCCTCCCCACGCGTGACGGTTCGGTCCAATAGCACTATTTGGGTCTGGGGTCTTCCTGTTCCTTATTGGATCCTTTCTCTGTCTCCAGGGGGGACATTCCCTTTCTTATCTTAATGGATGCAGCTTCTGCTGACGGCTGTGGCTACCTTATCTCTCTGGCTTGCACTGGTTTCAGGGCCTTCCTTCATGTAGCTTAGTAAAAGTTCAGTCTACAGTCAGCGTATCTAGGTGAAAGTTCACAGCTTGCGGCCCAAGGCTTTGCTACTAATGCTGCGTATCGGATTCCATTTGAGCTAGAAAGTGACTTCTACAACAGTAAGGGCTCTACTGCAATGAACTCACAGACTAAAATAGATGCCAAGTGATAGCAAATGTCAGCAAGCGATCTGCCTGTGGGGTATGGGAACTAGACGTGACAGTATCTGTGTCTCAGCAAGCCACGTGCACCTCGATCTTTCCATTCACAAAAGAAACGAAGTAAGGGTCATCTTGTGTCTTCAGAGCTTGAATCTCTCTCATAACACCAATAACTCATTCCCTTCCCTGGCAGGTGCCCACAAAGGAACAGCAAGAAGCTGCCGGGACAGTCCACAATATCATACGATTACTCGGAGGAGGAGCTCATGGCAAGCATCGAGCAGGAGTACTGCCGCTGAACCCAACCCCACGCCACGAGAACTTCAAGCACGTTCCTGGAAGCCCAGCTGAAGCAAAACTTCTGCTGACAAAATAACACCTTGCACAGTGAGACGGCACAGGAGAGGTGGGTGGTGAAGGGAGGTGAAGTGTGAGAGGCAGTGCAGCTGCTTGGGAAGCGTAGAGGAGAAAGCCCTCCCGACCAATTCTGAGTGAGAGCATGAAGATCCTCACCAACTGCTGATTTCTGATTGGTGCTGCTGGAAGAGGGACCAATTCATCTTGCAAATCAATATTTAGAAGCTCATTTCTAAATGGTATTTACAAATGAAGACGTACTACAATTGAAGTGTCATACTAGAAGTGTTGAGACATGGTGCTTTGAAGGAAGATCTTGTTTTGTCTTAGCAGAAGAAAAATGCAGCAATATCATTCAATTCAGATCTCACTTAAGGGGGTGTTGCATGAAATTAATGTTCCTGCTGCTTAAAACAGGCCAAATTCACTCCTTGCACCGTGCAGGCCTCCAGGTCTGAATTTGGCGCTGTCTCTTCGAACGTGGTCCCCAGCATGGGATGTAAGATGAAAAGGGGAGTGAGCTCACCATCCAGTACACAGGTAGTGTCATCCCAGAGTTCAAATCCCACCGCTTAGGCAAACAAGGCTCCTGGGAGCCAACAGGGATCATAGGATTTGTACGATCCCTTCGGGGCAGGGTGCCAGCATCAGTGTGGTACCTGGGGCTCCTTGGCGTGGATCCTCCAGCGAAAGCGGGATGCACGTCCCTGGTGCTGCCTTGCTGCGGCCAGCGATCATCCATCTTGAGAGGGACCTGCACGCTACTGCAGAGCAGCTGTTTGCGATCAGTTTTCAGAATTATCAGTCCTGGCCTTCCCGTTTATTTCTTGTAGGTAACCTAAAAGAAAAATCACTACATTTTACCATTAGCTGACTGCAAAGTAAAACAGAAAGTCAACTCCCCAAAGAAAACAGTGTATTTTCAGTGCTCCCTGACAGGGCAGCCTGGTATTTTAGGGTTTCTGCCTTTTTCTACCTGCATCTTTATGTATTATGAGTAGCTGCTTAGTATCAGAAGTAGAAAAATATCTTATTTCTGTCTTCAGCTGAAGCATAAAAGACATCAAATTAAATCTTCACATAGACTGTAAATGCAAGAGGAAACAGCAGGACACATCTTAAGAAGCTGCATTTTAACTTCCTTGTAATTCCTGGTATCTGTGAAACAGAAATAAATGTATCTGTACTCTATTTAGCTCTCTGTAAAAGCATCAAGTCTTGTTTTGAAAAAGGCTCCCCAGCCTACATGGCGAATCACCTTACAGTACCTGCAAAGACTAAGCAAAACACATCCTTGGAGGATGGTAGGAGGGATGCCATGAGGCAGATGCTAGATTACACCCCTGGCACACATAGTCACACTCCAGTTGTCTTCCCTGCAGCAGCCTTCAGCGAGGCTGGCCATGGCGCTCTGCCTGAGGGCGCAGGAGCTGCCAGGCAGCCAGCAGAGGTGGGCAGCAGAAAGGGAGCTGACCTCCCGCAAAGCTACGCAAGCTTGGAGGCAAGAGCTCCCAGCACACCGGCTGGGATGCTTTGATAGGACGAGGAGTAATGGTTTTAAACTGGAAGAGGGTAGATTTAGGTTGGATGTAAGGAAGAAATTGTTTACCGTGAGCGTGGTGAGACACTGGAACAGGTTGCCCAGAGATGTGATAGATACCCCATCCCTGGAAGTGTTCAAGGCCAGGCTGGATGGGGCTTTGAGCAACCTGGTCTAGTGGAAGGTGTCCCTCCCATGGCAGGGGGGGTTGGAACTAGGTGATCTTTAAGATCGCTTCCAACCCAAACCATTCTGTGATTCTGTGATACCTTGGTGGCCCAGAAGTAGCCAGAGTAGAAAGCAGATGTCTGTTCATAGTTTGGGGGAGGTCAGGTGGGCCCTCTGGAACAAGGGCTCTCCAACCCTCCTGAAAAAATCCAATTTTGAATGAGATAACACCTTATTTTTTGGCAGGAATAGTCATTTTTAGACTTACTAATGCTGCTAAGCTGTGGTAGGACCACAGATTCTCTGCAGCGTGTCAAGCGTCAGCGGCCAGGTCTCCCAGAGCTTGTATTAGTTTTCAGCAGCTCTCAAAGACCTACTGGGGTGAGCAGAATGTGCCTGTGGAGAGCAGGAAAAACATGGGACACCTGCTGATTCCAGCACCATAGGCAACCACGGTACTCCAGACCCTGTCTTGCTTTAATCACGGCACTGTTTTAGATTTCCCTCCAATGTGGATTTCATTATTTTGGCCAGGACCTTCCTTGCGCTGAGATCCCCAGAGTCTCTGACACATGTGGGGAGATGCTTCGAGGAGCTCAGTCACAGCTCCCCCATCACAAGGGCAGGGCCAGCATATTGCCATCCTTTTGGGTGGCCTCCAGTGACACAGCAAACCAGAAGGAAAGCCACGCTGCTGTCAGACCACACTGCAACATGAGCGGGCAGGGCACGGCAGCAGCTGCCCCCGCGCCAGCCAGAGCAGGCAGCTCCATCCCATAGCATGGCACAGGCAGGGACCAGGGCTCTGCCTCCCCCCAGGGTCCCTCTGCCCGTGCCCTGCCTCCCCTCACAGAGTTTCTCTCTCTGAGGCTGCATTTGGTGACTGGCCCAGGTAATAGCTCTACAGCCCATTTCAGGCTCTCCTAAAAGAAAGCCTAAGTTTTAACAATTTTGCGGAGAGTGACTAATTAAAAAAAAATCTAAACTGACTATATGCTTGTTAGGCTGACAGAAATCTCTCTTGACTGAACACAGCAAACCATTAAGCTTCTTTACAAAATTAGCTTATCAAATAGCCAAGGGACAAGCGCATTTCTGCGCCTGGAATAAAGGTGCAGTGGGTTTCACAGGTAACCTTTTCAGCATCGCCGAGAGATGAGGAGGAGCCTCAGGAACACAGGAAGGTCCAGAAGGGAGTGATGCAGCTGGGACAGTCACTGCACCGGAGAAAAGGTGGGAGAAAGAAGTTTTGGGATGCAAGGAGGAGCCTCAAACTGTGCCATGGTCTTGAAGGCTTTCTCTGAGCTGTGAAATGATGCGTGCTCAGTGCTGTGCTCTGTCCATAGAGCCAGCAGGCACAAAATGGCTCACAACCATCTATCTTATTCTCATACTGTGCAGAACGGGATGGTGGTACCCAACCAGCTCCCCAGTCTGCCCAGGAATTGTCAGGGACTGTGCTCCTCCACCTGCATCAAACATGCAACAAGCAGTGTGTCAAAACCTGGAGGGTGGTGGTGGGGTTTGTAGCTAGGAAGGCACAATTGCACAGTTTAACTACCTGGTGTCAGTGTAACCCTACTTTTGATCCATCCTTTGCTCAAGGAAAATAGGGCACTAGATCATTTGCAGGTAAATAATCATATTGAAGAAGTACCTGAGCCCGCGACTAATTTCAAGAGAAACTTCTTGAATTAATTGCTCTTTACAGAAAAGGACAATTGCACTACGGAGATCACTTTGCCACATCTCAGGCAGTGAATGCTGACATCCCACCAGCGGAATTATCAGAAAGTTTGTTTTCTTTTCATTGTATTCCTCTATAACCATCATGAAATCACAACCACTTATAAGATGAAAAATTATTTGGCTTGCCAGTGCTTCCTGCCCCTAAAACAGTTCTGCTGGAATTAAGTAGGGTTCTGGAGAGTCTCTCATTCATCATTTTAGAAACTACCTTCCTGTCCAATACACACAGCATAAGACAGGATAGCTGAGCACAGGTTTTGAGCCAAGGCTATTAATCCCCATTAATAAAACAGCAATAGGCCATGCGTATTAACCAAATTACTACATTATTCATCTAACAAAGACAAACACTACACACCGTGTTTTGCACCAGTTCAAAAGGAGTAAGAGAGCCTTGCTGGCCAGCTGGCTGTCTATACATACCTCCTATTACCATTATTTTTTAAGTGAGGCAAAACCACAGTTGCTGAGAGGACTGAAGAGGGTCATTTTTTCAACTGATCATGAAAAATGAAGAGATATCGCCACTTCTGAGCTTAGTGACTTCCACGAGTTCAGGAGGTTTCTTACCTGGCCACGCAACAAGATGCCAGCTGAAAGGTTGAGGTGGTGAAAGCATTAAAACCATAGTTTTTAAATTACTCAAACCAAGATCTTAAAAATAAAACCAGTGAACCTGGAACTACAGAACCAGTTTGCACACTTACTCAGACTCTCGATTTCACTCAAATCTGGGTTTTTTCATATGCAACCAAATGCTTTGAATCCTTTTTTCCCCCTGTCTTTGTAGATGCCTTTTCTTTCTGACAGCACTGTGATGGATGCTGCTTCTTTTTGCAGAGCTCTGCCTTTTCAGTAGCCTGGTAAATGGCCAGAACTCTTTCCCAAAGAGCAACTAAGAAAACAGATCAGTGATGGAGTAGTTTTTGGAAGCGAGTTGTCTTTTACCTGGTGTGTAGCCATCCAGTGAAATCTCCTACAAGATCCAAGAATTCAATCGGGAGCTGTAGGTAGACTTGAGTGAGGAAAAAGCTGTGACTTGATCCATGCTTGGTTGAGACTAATGGAAAGAACGATGAAGAACAGCCAGTCACCATAACCGTAGTTCTCAGGGTAGGAGGTGTCTAGAGTCCACCTCCGTCTCTGGGACCCTTTTGCCCAGTGTATGTGAGGATGGCTCCCGTACATGTGTATCTGCCAGTATCCCATTGCCAAGAGCTCTGAGAGCAGAGCAACTAGTAGTTCCCTGATGCATCACGTCCAGCGCCCTGCTGTCATCTACTCACCTTCACAATATTAAAGGAGAAAGGAGGGTGGCACCCTCACCACCCCAGGGGCACTCTTCCCCGACCTCCTTCCTCTGAGGATCAAACCCCAACAAGCTTTCAGCCAAACTAGGAGCTGAACTGGAGCCACTGCCCCGGATGAGGTGCAGCCCTGGAGTTGCACCACACAAGCGTGGCAGAGCTCCCCACCGCACTTGGCAGCGCAGGTGGAGCACCAGCTGCCTGGCACAGACTTCATCCACAACAGGGCTTTTCCCCCCCCCCCCCCCACTCTGGACGCAGGACATGGCAATTATTTGCACAGGGTGAAGTGCATTTATCTGGACGATGATAACCAACAGAAATCACTCTGAACTCAACAGATGCTACAAGGGAGAAAATTAAACCCAAGGTATTCTTCCCATCTAGGAAAAACTCTCCCAAGAAAGGGTATGCTCTGGCTTCCTCGAGTTTTCTGCACTGCAAGATGTGCCCGTGGCCACCTGCACACATCAGAAAGTAAATGACACCCGATTTCCTCCTCCTACACTCAAGGACTGAAGGAGAAATTGAGGAAGACTGCATTTGACAGCGGATGAAACCAATCTGGAAAGAAAATGCCTCAGTGCTAACATACTCGCTGCAGGGGAGGTAATCCCATGGACTGCTAACAGACATGGCTGAGGCTTTGCAGCGTCCTCCTGAACCGTCTCGCCGTCTCCTTAGCCTGTAGGTTGCTAGGTTTTGAGTCATGATTTACTCTTTCTGCACGCACAGAAGAAGTTTGCCTTCTCATGGCCATAGCCTGCCTGCCTCAAGCTGCCTTGCCAGACATGAACAGAAGGTAAAGAGGCAGATGGGCTCAGAGATTAAACTTCAAAACCAGTTAGAAGATTTATCCCAGCAGATGAACTCAAGCCAGATGCAACCCTGAGGCAGGATTCAGCTCACAAGAGATGACAGATGAAGTGCCACCTTCATCATTCACAGGATGTCAAGCACAGCTTTCACAGCTGGAATTGGAGAGCTAGCCAGAGCTGTAGCCTAAGCCAGAGGAGCACACCGAACGTGCAACCACCCGGCAGCACGGGCCACCTCTGCCCACCCAGCACCACAGCTTCAGAATGGATTCACGCTTCCAGTATCCTAACCGCAAGCAGATCAGTGCTCATCAGGTTTGCGAGCAAGACAAGGCAAGCTGCCACTAAGCTGGAGGTTTGGCTGTATAACCACACGCAGGAAAGCCATGCCGGTCTAGCTGCAAAATGTAGCATTAAACCAATGGAAACATTTGAGCACACATGCATTTTTCTTTAGAAAATTATTCGCCTTCATGGATTTGGAATGGCTACAAGATAGAAAGACTTTTGCCCGCACGATGCCCGTGTTAGCACAGCAGTAACTGGGAAAGCTTCCTCACGTGCAAGCTGTTTTCTCGCACAGAGTGAAGCTGTTCCAGACTCCAGCCCTGTCAGGATGTGCCCCGACTGCACCTCCTGACTGCACACAACAGCTCAGACCACAGCTTGGTTCTAAGAAAAAGCAGAAAGATGAGCACAGAACTGTGAAATCCATAGTCGTGTTTCACATAAGCAAAGCAAGGGAGGCAATATAAAAATCGGCAAAAAAATTACAGGTATTGTTTAGGATATGACTTGATGCTCAGAAAAAAATCTTCCTTGAAAAGTAGTAGTCGGAACAGACAGGTAGGACATCTTCCCCTGGGAGACAAAAGCGTTATGGAGACCTGCAGAGCCCAGGGGCTGAACAGTTTATGCTACGCTGCCAGAGCACTGATCCCCCAGTAAAGCCTTCCCTTCTAGTTGTCCTCCTGAGGGGGAAGCAGGACCATCCACGGGATCTTCTCTTTTCGTCTTCCACACACTTGCAAGAATGATGTGCTTTTCAGCGGACAAAGCCTTGAGTCACCACACCCAGCTCACGCTCCAAGGGCTCTGACTGCATAGACTGAGTCACACCTTGCAGGGAAAGGCTGTGAGAGAAAGCTGGTGTCATTACACCCTCTCCTCCCCTTCTCTGCCATTAAAACATGACCCTGCCAGAAATAAACATTGCTGCAATGTGGGAACTGGTCAGAGGGAAAGAAACAGCAGAGATGCTTAAAAATGTAAAGTAGTTGCTGCTGCTGTCACCATCGCTAGACACCTCTTTCCCAGCCAAGACCTGGAGGTGACACCCAGCCTGCCAGAGCCACTTCCCCACCAGAGCACAGGTACGCGGGAACGGGAAGAACCAGAGCTAATGCAGCCATCTTTTGAGTCAAATTCTCATCTCCGCTTTATTTCCAGCGTTCGTGCCATGCACAGCTTGCAACACTAACAGAGCAGCACTCAGACCATCACCTTTTGTCGATAGCTTCTGGACACCATGCTAGAAGAACAGTTACGAACCCCGAGACTCTTGTTTTCAGACAGCATGCAAAAACCCCAAACCCTGGCAGTGCTATACATGTTCTAGCAAATACACAAGAAGCGTTGTGTAAAATTATAAATGGACAAGCACTGGTCAATTTACAACAGGATCCAAAAAGTCCTGCCTTTACAGGTAAGTGAACTAGTGAGCCCCAAAGTCTTCCACTGGCCTAGATACATAACCTAATCCAGATGGATTCACATAGTTCTGGGATGGATGTGTATGAAACCTGAAATTTCACAATTTTTTTTTATGATTTAAAACCAGTCACATTACATACTTTTTATTTAATAAAAGTTAAAAACAGGTACAAAAAAGCGATTCCATGTCTTTAAAATAGAGGCTTAAAATAAAAAGGCTGAACAATATAGTTCAGGCAGTAAAGTGCAAAGAGAGCAGTTATCCCAGTCATGCTTAATCCATAAATAACCCTTACACAGCAGGAAGGAATAGAAAGAGCAAACAGAGCCGACACAGCCACACCGCAGCTCAGCTATTCGTGCACATCCACAGGAGAAAGACCGCACGCCCCAGACACGGGTGGTAGGAGGCAGCGCGCACCTCGGAGGAGCGGGCTGCAAGGAAGCGCAGGCCGGGTAAATCCAACGAGGGAGCTGTCGCTTTTCTGCGTTGCGACACACATACACAACACACATTTTTTGAAATTCCATATTCTCCAGTCCACCTTTTCCCCTCCACGATGCAACAAACTAACATGACAACTCATTAAATTATGACACTAGTTTCCAAACTGTTTCACTCAGGTGAACACCGTAAGTCTGTAAAAAAAAAAAAAAAAAAAAGAAGTACTAAAATGGCTACTGAACTGAGACGGGATGCTCATCTCCATTATAAGCATGCTGAAATGGCATCCAAAAGTCAAACTTCTTGTTCTAAGGGACTTCTGAGAGGAGGAGGAGGGGGAAAAAAAAAAAAAAAAGAAAAAAAAAAGAAAAAAAAAGAGCAGCAATGTCTCTTTCTTCACCACATGAATTTGGAAAACTGGATATCGACACAGAACAGCAACACTACAAGCACCCACTTTACCAGGAAGAGGGGTTTCAGCCGAGCCCTTTGGAGAGCACAAAGCGAGGTTTGCATGTGCACACACACTCACCGGCACGTACGCTGCAGTCAGTGGGATTACAGCGTGTGTTGAGCGAACAGGGTGTGGGCATTTTAAAAGTCAGGCACAAAAACTGTAGTACACTTAGCACAATACTCCAATTTAGTGCAGTTTGAAAACTTGTTACCGTTAATTATACCTATAGACTTAAGTGTAAAAAATGACATATTCTTCTTTCAACTGAAACAGGTCTCTGCTGATTTCAGGGGAGTGCTAGCTTAGATCAGCAAATCTGCACTTACATAGATGAGACCCGTGCTTTGCCCACAGCAAGAAGCAAGACCAGGATTTCAGAACAAAGCAGTGCAACAGAGAGCGCATTCCTAGTTATCCACATTTTACACATCCAGGAAAAATAGTCCTCCTCAGTGCTCAACTCGGCTTCAGTGTAGGAGTGGCTGAAGGGAGAGGAGTCCAGAAGGAATACACTACAGAAATATTTCATTCAGCAGGTGAGCTGTCTCCCAGCAAAACACCACCTGGTGCTTCACAGCACAACAGCTCTACTGTCAACTCTGCTACAATACGCATGCACATCCTTCCGCACCACGGAAACTGAGGAGTCTGATTGTGCTACGGGCATTTAGTTTTATTACTCATCACATGCCATTACAACACAGCACTCCTGCAGCCGGTGATTCCACTTCTTAGCCATATTTACACTTAGTGTAAAAGAAAATCCATTCAACAGGGAGAGTATCTCATTTAATAGAAAAGGGTGATTTTATACAAAGTACTGTGGAGAAGTATAAGGCCACATGAAGCACATCATCAAGTTGACATGGTGGCTGTTTCTTAAGTCAAGACACGATTAGTACTTCCTCTGGTGCTTTGATACAGGTAAATAAAAGCCTTGAACAGTTTCCTATAAGGTGCACAAGCATCCACGATACAGAAAAAAACCCTTAATATTGTATTTCTCCTGTACTCAGAAAAAATATAAAGAGGCCCAGCTAATTATTCACAGGTTATCTTGCCATTTTTGCATTTTTCTCTAGATTTTGATATGCTGGTTTAGTAGGACTGAAAGTTAAGCAAAATTTTTTAGTGTCAAAGCTTCTAAACAGTGTTTGTGCTTCTACCTCCATCAGAGCAGTCTGGCTCCTCCAAACTTTGCTCCGGTGGAGTGTGGACTCAGGAATGCCCAGTATGTCAAAATTCTACCGAAAGTCACAACAGCTTCCATTTGCAAAGGGTATGAATTTATAAAATGTTGAGGATTTCAACACTTGTTTTCTAAAAGAAAGTCATTCTGGTTTGGTTTGTTTTAAAAATGATGACACACTTCAATCCCAAACCTCCAATGTTACCTGCGTAAGGAGGGTGTAACAGCACCAGCCCATTGCAGGATCAGGATCTGCAAGTGTGAAAATCCCAACCACTATGAGTTATCAAATATTATGTGTTTACAAAATGCTCTGAATGCAATTCTTTAGGTTTACTGAAAAGGAGTTTCGAAAACTCTGGGTCTCATCCTGCACACCCCTACTAATGCAGGTCAAGTAATTTGCCCGCACATCAAGACCAGAATGAATAAATACAAAATATATTTGGTATAGAAAATACTAGTATAAAAATTAAAAATCACCCTGTTTTACTGTCCATCAGAATATTAACAGCAAGCATTACAAGTGACTTTAACCTATTGCCAAAATCATTTCCAACGAGTTCTGCTTTCCTGAAGTGCTGGTGATTGCATTTGCCCAAGTATTGAAAAAAACAAATAGGGAAGGGACGAGGAAAGATATGATAGATTTCTCACATAGCATTATTAACAGAGGACCTAAACTGAAGGAAACTAAAGTATGCACAAACACAGGGAAAAAAAGCCATTGTCAGTTCTGTTGTAGCCATCAGAGCTCTTCCTGATCTTCAGAAAGTTTGTAGAGAAAGTGCTTTCTCACACTAGCCCTGACAGACAGACGATGGCACGGGGATGAGCATACTCAGACCACTGCTGCTTTTCGGTTTCTCTGCTGTGGCAATTCTGTTGAGTTTGCCAACCTCCGTCTGCCAGCTGGGGATCTTCTTTGTGGTCATATGGCGGCGGGTGTGCTTTGTCAAGTGATCGCTGCGCATGAAGCGACGCTCACACACAGGACAAGCAAACTTCTTCTCTCCCGTGTGAGTTCTACGGTGGCGTGACAGTTCATCTGAGCGAGCAAACTTCTTGTCACAGCCTTCCCAGTTGCAACTGAAAGGCTTTTCTCCTGCAGGACAGAAAAGAAGCATACCTTACTTTTGAGAAGCTGTGTTACAGTTTTATCAAAGAACTAACTTAAACCCTGCCTTGCAAAACCTGATGAATTCCACAGAACTGCTCATGTGTGCAGCCAACATTAGCTTAAGCTCAAGTTGTGTTCCAGAGAAAAATCATAGGTATTGTTTCTACTTATTCCCTCATCTCTTTAAACGTTCTTTAAACAAGTCTATTTTTTAATTGTCCAAAACCCCAGTTTAAAGATTCTTAATAAAGCTACCTTATCCACTGACTGAACTAGATGCAACCCCTTGCCCCCATCCCTGCATGACCACAGCTCTATGGCTGCTGCACGTCATCAGCAAACACTGCGGGCAAACAGGAAGCCTGGAATTGAGCGTCAGAGTCCTGCTGCTCCAGTGATCCAGTCCTGCATGCAAACACACTGCCCCAGTGAGTACTACTGAGGAACGGCCTGTCCTGCCATCCCCATGCAGCTGGAGGTCCAACAGACAGCTAGGGGAGTTCTGCACACCCAGGAATGACAGCAGTCAGGAAGGCTGCCCACGTCAGCTTCTGCCCATCCTGCTTAACACCAGATCTATCCTAAACGTGATCTACCGCCTGTAACCCCTGTAATCTACCACATGACCAAAATTTATGGTAACACTTTGGAGCAGAACAAGTGTCCAGCCAAAAGGAAGCCCCAGAGAAGCATTGTTCTTATTTCAGATATTGAGAGTAAAGTTCTACGTTCAGTGTATGCGATACCACATAGCTACTTGGTGTGCAGGGAAAAGGGGGGAAAAGAAAGCTAAACTACTCTGCCCCGCTATCCTGTAACGTGAACCAGCTAGTGAAGGGTCAGCATGCTTCACCTCCCATAGATGTCCTAATCTTAATCACGATACAGGGACACACACAGCTTCCCTATGGATCAGCAGCAGCCTGTGCTCAAAGCGAGACGCTTGTTGCTAGTCTATGTTTATCCTGTAGTGCCAGGTTAATTCAGCAGTCTGCAGCACTTACTCTCAAGCCAGAAGTAGCAGCATTATCTACCTCTGAGCTCTGGTTTACAAGGATTATCAGCTTCATACAGGGTTTAAGCTCTTTCCCTAAAGGAACTGTAAAGACAAGCTGGCAAACTAATGCAAATCCTGCCACGGAAGCTGACATTCAATAAACCACAGTGTCGGTGGGGCAAGGGGGGGGAGGGAGGGGGCGGGGCAGGAAGCCAAGGAAAAACAAAATTAGACAAACTTTTGAATGAGCTGTTCTGTACCAATCTCCCACTACGCCTGTCCCTCAACATCAAAAATAGTCCCGGACAACTCAAAGTCAGCATTAACTTAACAGGATCTTGGAGCTAGAAAAAGGGTAAGTAAAACACATGTATACTGTCTCCACACTGACCAGATTTTAATGGAGCAAATCAGCTCACGTTAATTACCATTAATTTTCATCTACCTTTAAAATTCCCTTTCTGTAACTGAATAAACTGCTATGTTCCTGTAGCAGCTCTACTTCCTAACACAGTATCCCAAAATCTCAACGCGTTCCCATCTAGCCTAAACAAAACTCTGGAAAAATGTGCAGTTTCTGACTTTCTTTTCTTTTACTCATGTAACAATTAACACTAACTACCTGTACTATGGTTTGCTTACACCAGACCTCTTCATGCCCCAAAAAAGGGGACTTGCACAATTCATTTTGATCTAGTCCAGATGGCAGGATTCCACTCAAATCTAAACACACACACAGACGGCAAAGCTTCGCTCCAACTAAAGCACGTGAAATTCAACTAACGCTATGGGGTCAGCTGAGGTCTTAGAACAAAGTCTGTCTTGTTTTGCTTGCCCACGGAGAATGAACATTCCTCCCTTCTCCAAGATGAGCAGAAGTTTCCTGATCACCTGCCTCTTCCCTTTCCCACCCCCTCCCCCAAAAAATGTGCATTTCAGCACCCCAACACAAGCCAGCACCGGAGCGACAAAGGACCTGCCCTGTTATACACACCAGTGTGGGTGCGAAGGTGGGCTTTGAGGTGGGAACTTTTGAAATAGGTTTTCTTGCACCCAGGGAAGTTGCAAACATAATTCCTCCGTCTAGAAAAGTCCATCTGGGGGGTGCAGCTTTGACCAGAAGCGATGAACACAGGAGCAGGAGCAAGGGGCAGTAACTTTGTGTTCCCAACAGTCATTACTGTTTGCGGGCACTGTGGTGTCTGTGTGACAGCAGTCTGTGGAAGAACCAACATGACAGTCCCCTGAGGCACAGAAGGTCCCATGAGTACAGGCTGGGAGAGTGGGGCTGTCTGCGGTAAAATAGGTTTCATGGGCATTGAGACTGTTGGAGTTGAAGGCTTGACATAGGCATTGATCATACCGCTTTGTCCATTTAAAGGGATCATTTGACAGAGAACTTGGGGGCTTGAAACAGGGGCAGGTGTCACTGGGGTAGCTCTTTTTTGCAAGTCATTCTCACAATTCTTTGGTAAGCGGGTCTGCGGCGAAACGGGCCGGACTGGTAGTTGTCCTTTATTGGTCACAGTATCACTGCAGTCATGTGCATAAGGTTGATGTACTGGAGAGGTTTTGTTAATTAAATCATCTGCAGCACACGTGTCCTGTGGCAGTCTGGAATGTCTTCGGTCATCTCCTCCACACCAGTCTCTGGAAGTGCTGTAGCCTGAAGTTACCTTTGTCTTCTCTTGCACAGCAGGAATGTGATGGTAAGCAGAACTATCACCTGTGTGACGTATCACGCTTGTTGCCATGGCCCTGCAAGGCTGAGGGGCAAAGGATTCAGATATCACTGGCTTCTGGCTGCACTGTCGCTCCATGTTGATAACAGATGGTTTGGTTATGGGAGAGGCACTGGTCGCTGATGTGACTGAGCAGGCAGCTGTATTTGCCATGACAGTCCTTGGTTTGGAGTAAGTGACTTGTGAGGAGAGGAGCATAGCAGCTGATATCTCAACAAAGTCAGGGCTGTGCGGAGGGGTCATGCACTGCAAAAAAGAAAACACCATTATACAGCAGTGTAATTTCATAGCACAATTTTTCACTATCTTTACTGTGAAAAATAAAATTACCCCTGCTCCCCAGAATCTCAGAACCTGCCTCTTGGGACGAACTGATCAAAGCATACACTGCCTCATCTGATGGCCATTCTGAATATGCTCAAAAGCATATTAATAAAAGGAAGGCAATGAGGCAGATGTAAACCTGCATAAAACACTGCATGTCTACTCACCATGTTACAAAAAACTCTCCCGTTTCTTTCTCCTCAGCAATGGGTGCAGCTGTAAGAGGCTATAAGCATTCTGCGGTTCACAGAAAACAGACTAGCAACAGACAGCTATACTGCACCATTTCAATTTAAAGTTTCCAGCAAGCCCTAGATCTTTTATCAATGGTCACCCCATCAGCTGGTGGCTACTTCTGAGATAAAGACAAATGAAACTGCTCTCTCCCTTCTTATTAATCCATTTCCCTCTATGCTCTCTTGCTGCCACCACTTCTCCTTCCTCCTTTACCACTGAAAACTCATGCCTATCTCCTGTGCTGCTCACGAGACAGTGCCAACACTGAGCGGCAGGAGTATGAAAGAAGTCCATCAACCAGCTGCCATACCACCTCAGTCTCTTTTCTCTTTAATTATTCCCCTTTTTCCTGACATAACTGCCTACTAGAAGCCTACTGGTTGAAATGGGCCTTAACTGTCTGAAACCCGAATGGCACCAAGCCCTTTTTTAATACCTACTTTTGTTACAACATAAATTGCAACAAAAAAAATTGTGATTCAACTGACATTAGTCAGCTGGAGTAGGCCAACGCTCTGGGGAAATAACAGACTACATGTACAAACACATAGCATAGAAACTAATTAAATTGTCTATTTCATAATGGCAACCTGTACTTTCTCTTATAACAACCAGAGTGAAGCCAAATGTCATCAAGAGCCTTTTTGATACAGTGCTTGCAGATAAGTAGGTGCCGAATCACTGAGGCTCATTCTGCCATTCTTACTCGAAGTGTTCCAAGAAACCTACAACAGCCATCCAGACAGCATCCTCATCGCACCTGTCAAATTAAATAACCTGCCAGCAAGACCTTCCACATCTAGATTTAAGAAGGGATCAAACTCCTACGTTTGCCATTCCAGAGACAGCAGAAAAAACCCAAACTTGGCACACCCACCTCACTATTCTATGTAGACACACACACACACACACACACAGAGCACTGGCTATACTGTAGCTATTCTACACAGGGACACACGAGCAAGCTATCTTTTCCATCCATTGCAGAGATGTAACATCCAGATGTCAGGCATATCTATTTTGCCTTCATGTTTTTCTTACCAGGGTAGACAAATAGTCCTTTGGTAATTCAGACATAGTCTCAGCGTGCGCTGTGAAATCACCGGAATCCGAGAAGGGCGTAAGTGGCCTTATCTTTAATATGTCACCTTTCTGTGATCTTTGACCCCAGGAGCTCATACAAACAAGCGCTTCAACGGCTTCAATGTCATTCTGCTCCAAGGTGCTGCAGGTAGACCTTTCGCTGTCATGACGCTGCCTTTCACGGATAGACTCATAGATGTCCACAATGTCAACCTAAATGTAATCGGATTATCAGCTATTAGGACAAGTCAGAATACAGAGCTGACACCACCCACATACTGTCTGCTCATGATGAAGGTCATCTGAAACAGATCTCAAGCCCACGGCAAGACTTTTACCAACCAGCTCAACTCTTACCCTCCCCCCACCAGCTCATCTCCCCACCCCTGTTGCTCTTTAAAAAAACCAAAAAAAGGTGTGATTTGCAGGAAAGGAGCTACTTTCCTGGATTACACGGCTCTGAATAAACACATCCCACACCTGCATACAAGCAAAAAGAGGAAAAAAACCCCCTGACTTCCAACCTTGTTTAGACAAGGCTGTCTCCCAGACCCCAAAAGATGACTGCTATTCAGCATTAATCTAATTCTGGTAACATTTAGAAGACAAATTTCAGCTGACAGTAAGATGCTTTAAGGTATGATCACTGATTCAGAGTACCACACCTTGCAAAAGCATTTTAATCTTACTTTTACCAATAGGGAAGCCAGGGTGGGGGGAAGGAAGGAAAATAGTCTTCAAAGTGCAGTGGGAATTACTTGTATTGTACTTTAGAAAGGTATGATACTACACAGGTGCTAGGTATCCCAAAATGCACTATGAGTAGTAACACGAAGACAAATGTAATTATGTTGATTTGTTTCCAGTTGCAAGCATCACAGAAAATTTGTGTGTTTGCATGTGTACGCAGGCATGCAAAACACTTGACTTCTCTGCAAAAAGATACCCAAACCTCATAAAGCTCTCTCAGTGCTTGGCAGTGAATCCAAAAGCTACGTTGCGCTGTTGGTTTATCACTCGTGCTAACTCAATCTCAACTAGGTGTCCAAGCTCTTCCAGTTTTTAGGCACAGCAACTGTGAAAGCTGGGATTCAGAAGCATGGACCAAGATTCTTGAGCCTAATGCTGTTATACAGTGTGCTTACATACTGCAGCAAAAGGGTTTTAACCAAAAAAGCACCAACACACTGTTAGCATGGCCTAAAGCTCTAGAGGGAACTATACTTGGGTGGCATCACTGAGACACCCAAGTCAACGAGTTTTGTTACTGAGTTAAGTAATGTGGAATGATCCTGGCTCAAGTGTCACAAAGATGCAAAGCTCTGTGACACTGTCTCCACTATAGGAACGTGCATGGCAAACATGTTAAACATAACCATTCAAAAAAATGCCAGTACTGGACTCACAGAGGACTTCCACCTAAAACAAGAAGTAACATGCATGGAGACGTCAAGGCTGGGGGCAGGAAGGGGTAAAAGCACTCTAAAACAGGGATCCAAGCTGCCCTGAGAGATCCTGATCCAAACTGCCCTGAGAGAGACTTCGAAGAATTTCCACTGAAAACAATGGGAATGAGGGCAAAAAGCGACGTTGCCTGCAAGCCTGGACCTAGACCACCTGTCAAACAGGAGTGGCACTAGGCAAGGCTCTGCACTAAGCCGCCAGAAAGCCTGTGAGTGTTCCTCGAAGTGTGACTGCAGGCAACCAAGCCAGCAGATTTTTTTTTTCCAACCCTACGTTTCAGGAGAGCAGTTTTCCCTAAAGAAACATAAAAAAATATTCGCCGCTTCAAAAAAAAAAAAAAATAAACCACCCCTAAAAAAGCCCTTTCTCAAGGCGAGCGCTGCAGCCCAGACTCTCCCGCTGCCAGGGAAATGGCTAACCGCGCCTGGCCGCCTGTCCTCACCTCACCCCGCCGGCTGCCGGGGCCGTACGTGCGCGGGCAGCGCGGGCAGCGGGCGGGCAGGGACGGC
>WAAD01031067.1:437178-493585 GCA_013389945.1 Fregata magnificens
AATGGAAGCTGAAACCAGTTCCCAGCAGGGTTTGTGGTTTTACTGACAAATCCCGGCGGCGGCGGCAGCAGCACCGGCCCCGTGCCCGCGGTCCCGCCAAGGGCAGCTCGGCTCCTGCGGACCCTCGAAGGGACAGACCTGGGGCGCCCTGAGCCATGCGAGCGCTGCCCCAGCCCGGCCCCCGCTGGATGCCTTGCTGCCGGCTGAAACAAAACACAGACAGTAATAAACATTTTTTCCTGCTGGATTATCTCTACTTTTTCTTTCCTTGGTTTCTCAAGACGTGACATCCTCCTTGTCGATGCAGAGGACGTGGGAGGGATCATCTTCAATCTTTCATCTCCTTTTGCTGCTAGCTTCACTTGACCACTGGTGCTCATTTTTTCCATTACAGCTCTTCTGAATCCTGGTCCTTCCCTACTGTCCACGTAGTTTCTTTACCCTACTGTGCTCATCTCCGGTCTCCTCTACTGCGCATTTCATGAACTTGGGCTTCCCCAGCGCTACTACTTCCCAGCCCATCAAACACCAAATTAAAATGATCTCCCTCGCCCGTCCATCCGGACATTCCCCTTGCCCCTTTGCATCTCTCCCTGGTGCCTCCCGTATTTAACCTAATCTCTCTCTTTTTCCTATTTCCAGGCCTCCCACCACTGTCTCCCCTGGGGGGGGACCCACGGGGACTGGGGCAGCCAGTGCAGCTACAAGCCCTTCACCCCAGAAGGTCCCACGGGGTTTCCTGCATGCCATTGTTCCTGCCTGTATCTTGCAACTTGCAAGCTCGTGCCTCTGCCCAGCGTCTCATGCTGTGCTTCGGTTGCGAGCAGCATTCTGTTTGTGTGGTACCTGCCGTGCTGGAGCCGTAGCCTGTGCGGCAGGGCCCCGTGCCTTATGACAGAAAAATCCTGATAATTCAAAGTGCAAATCCAGCTCTAACGTTAGTTACGTTCGCAAAAGGAAATCAGTTGTGTGACAGGGAATGAAACAAATTCGGGGAAAATGCTGTCAGTGACTAAAAAGCATGGTGGGGTGTAGCAGAGTGGGGGCACAGGGTTCGTGCCTCTTCTATAAACCACTAGCTGTTCCTTGTAAGACCAGAGCCACTCGCACGGTCCCATTTCGAGGGAAGCCTTTAGGGAATTGTAAAACTAGGAAAATACTGTGCTGTTCTATTTTGCATTTCCTCCGGTTCCGCTGCAGTTGAGAAATGATTGTATTTGTCTCTTTGCTGCTTGTCGAAACACATGCAGTTTCTGCTTAAAGCGCTTACATGTACAGCCTTACTCATTTACAGCGCAGATTTTTAATTGAGTAATAGCATCTGAAGGCAGAACAGCAACCTTGCCAGTGAAGAAGCGGTCGCAGGGAAGCAGAGTAGATCACTTCTCCTGACTCCCAGGGGGTGCTTTCCCGTGTCACGTACCACAGACACTGCCTACATGTTCTGAGTCCCCAGGTGGAAATTGCTGGACTGGGGGTCCTTGCTACAGCATACGGATGCAAGACCAGTTAAAAGAAGTGATGTTACATGTCTGTACTCTGACTTGCAGCACAGGGAAAATGTGTTTGATTGTGTTCCCTTTGCTGAGCTAAAAATGGCCACTAAGGTTTTTAATATAATTCTCAGGGTTCTTACCAAAGTCACCTGGTCTGCCTTGTTCTGCTGCTGCCAGCTACGGCAGTGTCAGATGAGGAAGGAGCATCTTCTTCATCCTCACATCAGACGTCAGCAGCAGAGCACGGGTCTGAACCCCACGGAGCCTGAGCCCTCAGCCCTAACAGCCTAGAGCTTCTCCTCCTCTCCCCCCTCTTACTTCTCCCCACTTTCTCTTTCCTTTCCTGAGGCTGCACTAAGGTGAATATTAGTGCAGTTAATATTATCCTGCTTCTCTGTACTTCTGCCTACAGCCCCTGTCTTCCCTGTGGGTTTCAACCAGCAGCACAGCTTTCTGAGCAACTTACGATCGGGATGATCCACGTTGGCTGTGGTTTCCCTCCTGAAGCTAGTAACCCGGAACAGGGCCCAAATATCGCTGATACTCCTTCCTGAAGAGCTCAGAGGAGCCTGCCCATGTCAGTGGCTGCAGGGTGCCGGTGCCCCTGCCCTACCTGGCTGAGGCAGTGCAGCCACCAGCCCAGCAGAGCCATCCTCCGCCAGCCTGCCCCTGCAGCGCTGCTGCTGCTGCTCCGGTATCCTCCGGATCTGGCTCTCCGAGTACCATTTGGTTTTATAAAGGCGTATTTAACTCAGACTGTTGGCAAACACTTCAGAGAAAAGCTTTCTTTGTCAAAGACAGACAATGTCTTTGTTCCGTTGTAGGAATGAGCAGATGTAAGTCGCTTTGGCGGACGGTTGAGAAGGCTCTGCTCGGCTTATCTTATCCTTTCGGCTGGGAAGACAAGAAAAGAATCAAATGTTGCATGCGAGTAGGAGGGAAAAGATTTAATACTGTAATACTGAAAACGACAAAAGGGCACACAGGCAGCTCTCCCCCATTCCCTTTTTGCAGATAATTATACAATAAACAATTCAAAAGACACTGGAGGAAGAATATTATGGGCTCAGACAGTTTTCCTAACGTTTACCAGCAGTTAAAAATAGACCAAAGCAGTTGTCTTGGGTGCAGCTTTAGAGTTAGTGCAATTTGGCAGCGGCATCTGGTCTGGCTGAATACAGCAGCAGGCTACTGTAGCAAACGCATATAGCCTAGCACATGGGGCGGGATTAAATAAATATAGATAATGACAATCAGAGCTCCCATACAGGAGACGTGAGAAGATGCATCGGAAGAAATGAAAGACTGCGATGCACGTATAGGATGCGTCTCTCCATTTACTGTCCTTCCTCTGTTGTGCACTTGAAGGATGGAGCAGTCAGAGCTGCCGCAGCCCCGGATTGCTCCAAAACACGCTTGCTGGGCCGACAACAGCAGCCAGAGGAGAATCTCCCCACCACAGAGCAAATGAAGCAGCTCTGCCAGGTGGTGCCTGACACAAGCTGATGGAAACAGCTGCAGCAGCCCCCAGCCCAGGGCAGGAGCAGGACCGGAGGGATTCACCCAGGCAGTGAATGCACCAACCTCAGAAGGAATAGCAGAGTTATGGAAGGGATTTACAGTCACAGAGTTATATATGGGATATCCATGAAGAACAGAGGGAGAAAGGGATATAAGGGATATAAGGGATATCCATGAGGAATAGAGCAGGGGAAAGGAAGAAAAAGAGAAGGAAAAAAAAAGGCAGAGAGACCAACAAGGAATATTTTTTGCTATAATGATTTCTGAATGCAAGAGCGATGATAAATCCAGGGGCTTTTATGCAGACTTTGGCCCCAGCTGACAGCAAGGGTCTGTGTGAACGATGTTTTGATGGATTGCCTCTTTTCTAGCGAGCAAGTGGGTGCAGCCGTACGGACCATTCAGTCTTTGGCTGCTCTCGCGCCTGTCGCCGTGCCCGGCAGCATCGCGGAACTGAAGGGACATGCTCCCAACATGCCGACGGAGGGGAGCGTGGTGCTAGACAGCGCGTAGGAGGGAAGGGGAGTGCAAACGTGCAGTCCCTTCCGCACAGTCACACTGCATGTGGGCCAGCTGCTGAAGGGGAGATCTCATTTATCGCTGCGAGCTCTCGAATAGCACAGCAAATCCCCCCTGCCACTGGGCGAGGAGTCCCAGCCCTCCCCGGCAAACTGCGTACGTGTCTACTAGCAGGGACAGACTGTGACACAGCAGCCTTTGCCCAAAGGGAGGATGAAAAACACGGTCCTTGCGTGCCATCCCCAACTGGTGTGAGTCAAAAGTCAACTTCTTCCTTGCCTGCATCTTTCGTATTCACTTTCAGAAACAGATTGAGCTTTCAGTACGTGGACAAGGGTCCAAGGAGCGGGTAAGGAGCCAGCACAGCATAAGAAAACATAGCCAGGTTACGGCAGAGGAAAGGGTTTAAGAGAAGAGTCATGCAGACTGTTTCCCACTTTGTTTTGGACTCTGGGTGCTTATAGAATAAACACATGCTGCCAATTTTTTTTTCTCCACTCCCAAAAACATGTTTCTACCTGAAAAAATACTGACTGCGTCAAACGCTTCCTGAGACTTGGCAGTACTACAGAGAGAAATCACCACTCAACCAGATTTTTTCCGAGTATGTGAAACATAATGTTTACTGAATTAAAAAAATCCAATCCACAAATATTGATTACAGGTAAGGACGGTCCAGAGATCCACCATAATAGAAATAATAAAGTAAGTGACAGTAATAAGTATGACACACTAGTGCACCATCTGCTCGCTCGAGTGCACCATCTGGTTTTTCTACTGCTGCTATTTGTGCCCTGATCTTATTTTAGTGGCACCAAAAGATGGATTCAAACAGCAGCAAAAATAAAAATGACATGTTATTTATTTATTATTCTGCTTAAGTGGATGTCTTCATCATTTTCACCGTTCTCTTGACCTCAGTATTACTGTTAGCTAAACCCACATGTATTTTCTGACACACAGTATATTAAAGCATTAGCAATGCTGACAGATGTTCCCCTCTTTTGGTCATCTCACGACTTGCTTGGGCAGGTATCAAGCCTATGTGCAAACATGTGTTTCATCCTGAATCATCTTTCACATTTTATTAACTCTGAAGTGTTTTCATGCAGCACTTGGGTGCTGGGAAGGTGTCCTGTGTGACCAGAGACCAACTTCTGGACCATCAGACATGGTTCACACTCACAGCTGCGGGTGACTGGTACCGCAGACTTTCACCGGCAGGAGTGGCCTCGCACATGGAGTTTGCAATGGTGTCCTCACAGGCAGAGAGAAGGTCCTCCAGTACCAACACTGCCATCTCCTCTAGGATGTTGTCTATATTGACCTGCATACCTGTGTACAGCACCGAGCACACCATGGCCCAGGGGAGGTCTGGGGCGGGGGGGACGGGACTTGCTGATCGCAGGCATCCAGCTGTCTCATCAAATGTCTTCAGTTATCTCTTCGCTGGCTCTCGACCAAGGTCCATGTGTGGTCAGAAGGGATGATCAATGCGGTCTTCCCACATAGCTGCAGCGGGCAGCTCACCGAGGGTGTTTTGACACTGAATGGGGTTTGTTTAAGATCCTGGCACTTTCTCCCATTCCTCGCACTGCTTCTGGATTACCTGGCTGATATCAGAGGGGCTTTCTGCATGGCTCAGGTGTACAACTTCTGTCCCCCGTCATGTTTCATAACCTCAGACAACACTACCGAGCATCTTCAAAGGCTTCCCCCAACACCTCTTTCTGGGAATGGGCCCTTCTTACATGCCTGGGAAGGGCCATGACATCCCAGACCTGGTTGCCCGATGAAGTCTGCCTCTTGGATCACATCTCTAAGCAGATCTTAAAATAGTTGTCCATTTTGCTTCTGGGCTAGTGCCTTATCTATATTTTTTCTCCCCGCCCCCACGGTGATTCCTGACCCTGTGCGTCCCAGGGAATTAATCACTCACACATCCCTGGTCCACATCATCCATCCTGCAGCCTCCCCTGCTCCTCCCTGGAGCTGTGTCTCCCACCCTTCCCTTCCCCAGCCCTGCAGAAAGATCCTCTCCCTCTACCTTCTTGGGCCTCACCTGGCAAAACATTAAGAATAAGGAACAGCCAAGTAAAAAAAAAAAAAAAAAAACTGTCTTGGGTTGCAGTTAATGACCATCACTGAAAACGAGACAGATGAGGGGGCTGAGGAGGGGCAGGAGACCAGCCAGGGCATCCTTGGACAGAAGAAAGCACAGGAGCTTGTGTGGATGAGAAGGGGACAGATGAGACAGCCACCTTCAAGCAACCAACCTTGGCACCAAACACGCATCTGCTGCTGCCCTCCTGCACATGGATGTCCTCGCAGACACCCAGGCTCAGCCCTGCTTGCCTCCGGGCATTTCCCGGCCAGGGCTGAAGAACCTGGCTGTAGGGCCGCCAGCATAGCAGGAGCATGGTCCTCCCCACCTTGCTGCTCCCAGATGCACAGGGTCTGCAGGAGTAGATGAGCAAGAGACAAAAGCTGAGCCTGAAATAATGTCTGAGTGAGTGCCACTGTGAATTTTGCCACATAAAACCCTCCCCATGACAGCTAGCTGTCACACTACACTGACATCCGAACCGAGATGCAATCGCTAACCCATTATATTTATAAAAAAACTCCTCACCAACCAGTGTGGCTAAGGCATCACCTTCTTCCAGTTTCCTTGGACTGCGCTGTGCCCACTCCTGTCTCTGCTCCTCGTCGCAGGGTCTCCATCTGCACTCACCTGACACCTCCCTTTGCCTCCCCAAAAGCTGCTTGGTGGGCAAGACAGGTGTGCTCTTAAAAACATGTTGTCTCCAGCTGAGTCAGCCCATGCTCCCTCATGGGTGACAGGGTTTCTGTGTCCCTCTCCAATGCCACCTTCCTGCTGGGGGACCTGAGCAGAGCTGCATGTGGCAGGACGGACGGCAAACCCAGGGACAAGGACACGTCCCTGTTTAACAGCAGCCAAAGCAAAGGAGGGCATGAGCCGGGGATGAGATTGCTTGCTAGGGTAATATCCCCCCCGCAACGCTTGCACTCAAACCATACGACTAATAATTATATCCCCTGACTGCCCTCCGTATATATAATGCTGAATTAACACTGTGCTTTACAATTAACTGTATACATTAAACAGACACAATCAAGTATATGATTTTACTACTGACAAATACTTTTTCCATTAAGAGCTGAATAAATAAAAGCTACCTATGTTCTTCTGAGCCTTTGGGGTTTTTTGGGGAAAACTCAGTAGCGATTGAGTCACTTAACAGTTTAAATCTCTGTTCTAGTGTCTAAGGGGGCTGTCTCACCCCAGTGATGTCCGCATCCAATCCCTGCCCCACCTAAGGAGCTGGAAAACTGAAATTCCTGCTCTTGTGATACTTCCCCAGCAGTACTGCTGGTCACAGATGACTCAGTCTCCTCCACCCCCTTGCTCAGAAGCAGAACATACCCCACTTGCTGCTTCAATAAAGTATCCTGCCAGGCTGGGCTGCTGAATATGACTTGATGCTTTTTCTCATAACTGGTGGACTGCTTGGACTTACTTGCTGTTACTCCCCTTGCACAGCAGAGATCCTGATGCCCTTAACCTGAACGTTTGTGCCTCCATTTTAGTGCCAAAGACAGACTTGCCTGGCTGAGAGCTTATTCTTTCCCCAGCTCTGTCAGTCTCAGGCCAGGTTCTCCCTCTCTCTTCACCTGGGCGTGAAATCCCAGCACCGCTGCAGGCAGCCACGTCCCTGCCGGCCAGATTTCCACCTGCTATCTCTGCACTTTATAGCACTCACACCGTCTGTCATACCGTATTACATCTGCCTGAGCGCCGTCATCAGGGAGCTTGAAAATGCTTCATAAAAGCCTCAAGATGTACCTTTGGAGCAAAATAACAGCGGGGTAATGGATAGATGTAATGCAGCATGAAGAAAACCTTGAGGATCAGAGACAGAGGCTTTTCAAAGCAGGGTGATGGGGAGAAATTCTGCCAAGAAATTAAATATTGAAAAATTTGACAGTGTTGAACAGCATCATTAACCCCAAGCATTTAGGAATTGGAAGATGGGCCTGAAGGGAAAAAAAAAGGCAAAAGAGAGTGATTTAGCATCATAATTATCTTCTTTATCTTCCTCTTGAGGCATCTTCCAAATTTCCTACGCAGTCCCAGAGTAGGGCTCAAAATTTTCCTTTGAAAAAGCAACAGAAGTCAGCATGGGGTCCTGAGGGAGCTGCCAGCCACGGATGGGGCAGCACCACAGTCCCCAGCGCCGCAGCACATATGGACGAGTGGGGATGATCTGCGCCTCCACAGAGATCAGGTGGATTTGGGCCCTGAAACCATCGCCGCCGCTGAGCTCTGGGAAGCCCACAGGCACACAGCATCCCCACAGGCATGGCTCAGCCCCTGCCGAGGCTGGGCTGGGGGTCGCTCACAGGCGAAGCTCTGCACAGGACTGCCATGAGGTGCCAGCTCATTTGGGAATGGCCACATGGCACGACAAGGGGTGATTTAAGCAGAAACAGATTTTTTTGTTTTTAGCTTGCCATCACTGCTTTTCTGTCCTGACCATTATCCTGACCCAGGGCTTCGTACATGGCAAGTCTCGACCAGCCTCTCGCCTGCAGCCTGGGGTCTTTTTTAAGCACACAGAGCAGAAGCAAGCGGGAGAGCAAGGGCTGGTTTAGGGCCCTGACACCCACAAGATGGGGGACCTAGCACTGCCACCCCCTGAAAGCCCTTGGCCAGCGCTGGCTGATGGGCTCAAAGCAAAGTATTTCAAGCAAGAAGAGTCACAGAGCAGAGACTGTGGAGACACGACCTGCAGAGCTGACCACCGAACGATCATTTTTACTTTATTTACTTATTAATGTTTGCAAAGCTCACATAATTATTTACTTTAAGGAAAAAAAAAATCAAGCAAACCTTATCATGACAGACTTAAAAGCGGCATCAAATCAAGCGCTGGCAACAACCCCGGTGCTGCCGGCACAGCTGCCCGGCAGAGCTGGTGCCGATCCCTGCGCTCCTGCGCCCTTCTCCCCGGGCGCCCATCACCCCTCCGAGCAGGGCTGAGCATCGCCCTGCGGTGTGGTCCCTACCGACGGCAGCCGCTCCAGCCAACACACCTCTCCAGGTGGGGGAATGGGCTCTGCCTGGGCACGTGCTGACAGCTGGAGCGGGCAAGTTGGTTCCAGCTGGGCTGCCTGGCAGCGGTGGCAGGACTGTGCCCTCTTCGCCCCAAGCCATTGAGCCCAGAAACTGTGGGTGCAGACTCAACAGGTTGGCAGGGCCAGCAGCTGCCCAGCTGGGGCTCCATCCAGTTCCCCTCACCTGCCGGGCACTGAGGAACCACAGGACTTGATTTCCCTGGTGCTGAGGAACCACAGGGGTTGATTCGCCTGCCTTTCACCACGTCACGTCACCCCCGCTCCAGATTTCACTCCAATTTACACCGTCTTTTCCAGCCTGGCGGCAGCAGCCACCCACACACCATGCTCCATCATCTCTCGCTGCCATCCATCAATCCCTGAGCCTGGGGCTGTCCCCACCTCCAGGCATCAAACACCCAAGAGCTGCAAACACTTTTCCACTGTGTTCCTACTCTTCAGAGCTGCCGCCAGGCTCAGCCACACACCTTTCCTCTGCCTGGTGCATGCTTCCCACCTGTCAAACCGCGGCGGAGGTGACCGACCTGCAGGCCAGCGCCAGGCTTGGGATGCCGCCCGAGATGACCAGCGCTGCAGTGGGAGCATGCAAGTTCAACGCCATTGACGCTGGTCACCAGCTGGTATTTGTGCATGCATCTGCAGCCTGCAGGATGGCCGTGCTGGAGAAATGGCAAAATCAATAACGCTTAAGCTGGCGGGCATGCCATCCATTCACAAGCTGTGTGCGCAGGCAAACAGATCGATGGGGTAATGGAGCATTGCCCTGCGCAAACAAGAAACTGCAAGATGCACCAAAAGCCCTGCAACCACCCTGGCCACAGCAGCTACTGAAACTAGCCAAGGAGAAAAGAAAAGCCAAAATATCCCTTCTGCATTATTGTGAACTATGCAGAGGCACCCAACGAAGAGCACTGGTGGTGTAGTAGGGTAGTCCAAGGACAAACAGCAAAACAAGTTATAAGAGCTCCTATTTTTTTATTAGAGCAATTCATCTAGTTGAGGGGTCATCTAAATATAATCTAATATTTAATAATTTAATCATAACAAATCAAATCATCTAAAATAACAAACCAACCAAATCGAGGAGCATGTAAGCTCCATGCTTTTGCAAAGCCTTGAGAAAAAGCTCCTGCAATTAATTTTTATAGAGAAAAGATCCTTGAATAAGCTGCAGAATTCAGCTTTCCCATACAAAAAAAAAGATCAGATCTTAAAAGTTTAACTAAACGTTTGTGATATTAGAGCCTTGAGTCACGCCCCAGGAAGTAGCACAGATCTCCCTGTAAGGCTGCCTGGCTTGGGAGTTCAAAGTTGCATCTTTGGGAGTTCTACTTTCATCCACTGATGCTCCACTGCAGATAACAGCTGCTTAAAAACACACTTTAAATTCACTATATGAACAGAAAAGGGCCGACAGGGTGGCAGGAGGGGGAAGGAGGGATGGTGTAGGCGCACACACGCACACTGCATGAAGGCTCGGGAAGATGAAGCTATCACACGCCCAAAGAGGCAGCGGCACTGCTGCCATTTCACAGCCGGCCCTGCAGCGGGTCCATCCTCATGCTTAGGTTTACTGTGGAATGGCCGCCACACCACAAACTGACTGTACGGGGGCTAAACCCTGCTCAACCTTTCAGCGGGCACCAACTTGAGTGGAGATGACACTCAGCATCACCTGGCAATTTTGCATCACCCAGGGCATCCCGGGACTTGCTGGGTGACGTCCTGCAACATCTTCCTACATCTAGGACACAAACTCTGCGAGCGAGCACAGCCCGTACCAGAACCTGAAATAAATAAATAGATTAAAAGTGTTACCTGCATTTTTCTAGTCCAGAAATCTTCTGCCACCCATGCTGCTCCCCACTGAGCCCCGAGCACGTCGATGCAAGCCCAGTGATTGGGAAGGTGCTGGTGCAGAAGCTGCCCCAGGGCAGCGCCCTGCAACCGCTGCAGGGGGTAGGAGGCCAACTAAAGCATAAGCTTGTCAAGACATTTTCTAACAGTGAAAAAGTGGAGGTGAACACCTCTCCAGTCACTACAGCAACAGTAGCATTAGGATTATTCTGGAGAATTAGCGTGGACTTCAATTTCAGAGTGTTTTCATATCAGGAAAGTCAATGCCTGCAGCTTCACCAGCGGTCCCCTGTGCCGTCTGGGAAGTGCTGGTTACGACAGCTCCTCCTGGAAAGACAATCCACCGCTCCCGGCAGCGATCGTGGGCTGGTGATTACATGAAGCACCTTGGACCTGGCAGCCAGGGACAGCTGCTGGCCCTGCTATGAACCAAGCTGCCCCCTCCAGATGTGCAGCCATGGGAGACCCCATCCACCGCTGCACACGGCGCAGAGGGCGGCAATGCCCCCGATGCTTTTGTTCAACCTCCAGCAGAGACCATCAGGCATCACCAACCCACTATGCACATCTGAGCTTACCAATGGCTTTTCAGTTTTGTTTTACTGCCAAAGGAAAGGGTCCTTCCGAAACAACATGCTATGGGGCTTCCCCACACTCAAAGATGTATGAGGTCAGTTGAAATCAAGCAGGGAATAAGAATGGGACTAACCACTTTGTATGTGGGAGTAACAGCAAGGCTGGCATTGGGATTATTTGCTTCTGCAGAGAAGAGAAACTAGTAAATCATCACTGGGGTTTTGTTTTATAGATCCCCTGTCAAAGAAAAAAAATAAAGGGGGAAGGGCAGAAGCGTTTACTAGATAAAAGACTCATCATTAGA
Organism: Fregata magnificens; assembly: GCA_013389945.1. Taxonomy (NCBI): domain Eukaryota; kingdom Metazoa; phylum Chordata; class Aves; order Suliformes; family Fregatidae; genus Fregata; species Fregata magnificens. Next base: position 448,612 of record WAAD01031067.1, read on the forward strand.
AATGAACATATAAAATTTAATAGCTTGGTTTAAAATACATTTTCAATTAAAAAACAGCAGGCAAAACCAAAAAAATCAGTTTCATAAAACATACATGACATTGCTGCTACTGTTATAAGACCCGTGTCCCAGAGTATCTTATAGTGGAAAACAATCGTCAGATTTAGTTCACATACTTCATTAAGCAGTAAAAAGAAATAACATTGATGTCAATCCTACCTCTATGGAGACTCTAAATCTACTTCCCTGACCCTAGACTGAGTTTCTGTAATAAAACTTCCATTTTCAATAAAAATGTGTAAATATATACGTATTCTATATATCAGGTTTAAAAAAAATTCCCTTGCCATAGTAACAGTATTCCCCATGACTGATGAAGGGAAGCCCAAGCGGCAGGTTGGTGTCGGCTGGGTACGAGTCCCGTGGCTGCTCTGCTCTGCAGGTGGTGGATTCCTGTATGGGGTGGCACATGTTGGCCAAGTCTCTTCAGTGCCATGCTGCAGGCCAGCTTCTCTCCTTCGGCTTCAAGCCCACGGGCTCCATCCACGTGCCCACAGTCATGGATGCATCCATGTGGAGTTTGCTCGACTCCACAGAGCGAAGAGGCACGCATGTGGTGCCCAGAGTGCTGGCAAGCCTTCGTGGCACCCATCAACAGAGGAGGAGGAGGAAGGAGGGGGGAATGGAGCGGTCTATGAACCAGCTCAGGGTTGGTCTGAACACAAATCCCAAAATACTGTGTTTCATGTAAATCGTTAAAAAAATATGGTGGGGAGGGACTTCAAGTGGTCACCTAGTCTCAGCACCAAGGGAGAATCAACTATACTTGTGACAGTCCAGAGGTACCTTTGCCCAGCCTGGCTCTGAAGACCTCCAATGCTGAGCTCCACCACCTCCCTGGGCAACCTGCTCTTCTCACTAGAGAAAACTGCCTCAACACCTAACCTGAATTTCTGCAATTTACGCCCACTACTTCTTGTTGTGCTTGCGATGGACCAGGAGACTTCCATGTGTTGGGAGGCCGCTCCCCTCAACCTTCCCTTCTGAAGATGACCCCTCACCAGGCAACTCATCCAGCCCTTCCTCCTCAGAAGCCACGCGCTCTGGCTGAAGGACCAGGTGGGTCTGGCCTCTCTGGGACATCCAATAGGACTAGGCTCTGCTGGAAGGGCCAGGCTCAGCACAGGGCACAGCACTCCAGCAGAGGCCTCAGCGATGCCAAGTAGAGCAAAAGTCGGGTCTCCTGTTTCTTGCAGGCAATGCTCCTGTTTATCAACTCAACGTGGCATTTGGCTCCCTCTTCCAAACAGCAGCATGACACAGCTGAACAACATTCGGTTATGATTTGTTAACCATTAAGTACAATCATTAACCATTAAGTAGAATCATATCCTCCTTTTCCCAGACTGTTTCTCCAGCCTATCCAGATTGACCTTCACGTCCTAGGTGAGGCACGTGCAGCTTTGTGCTGTCTGAAAATGTCCAGATTCCTAACAAAAGCACTGAGTGACACTGGACCTGGTATTCATGCTCATCTGCTCACCCTGTAATGAAGGTTTTTGCCTTAGAGCCAAGTGCTGCTGTTCAAATGTTCCTCCCTCACTTGCTACTAACCAGAGGATGCCTTTCCTTCATAAGCACATGCATGTGATGAGTAAATACTGTACAATCTACTGCAGAGCAGTATTTTCTGGAGGTGTTTGGCACTCCCAGCTGGGGCTAGGCTACCAGCTGCCCCTGTTTGGTCTCTCTACCTCAGCAGCAGGTCAATGCGATGTACATACACCAGGAATGCTTAACCTGCTTGCAGCCCCTAGTCCCTGCTAACGCTTGGCCTGCTGAGCTGGGAGGCCATCTTCCTCTCTCAAAAGCCTTGCCTGTGCAGTTCCAGTTGTCGACATCCTAAGACCTTGCAAGCTGGCTCCAACCCATGGGTTCATCCAGCCTGAGCTGCTGTTGTGGGCAGCATCCAGCTGAGCCTTAAGTACACTGCTACGGAAAAAAAATAATCCACCCTCCAGGAGACCTTCTTCCTGAACCCCAGAAGTGAGATTTCAAGGAAACTGCATCTGCTCAGCTCCTCTTGGGACCCAGCTCTCAGACTCGACCCAAATCACCTCCCAGGGCAGCAGTATGCAGCTGTTTCAGGGCTCAAACTGGCAGTCCATAAGAGAAGCTGGGACTGCCGTTGCCTGGCTGTGCAGGAGGGCTTAGGAGAGAGGCGGTACCTTTTTCCTTCCACACAGGAAGATCCATGTTGAACAAGCAGGTCTCTTGTGCCTTCTAGAACATACAAACGTGTGCTCACCTTTGGTGCGTGTTAAGGGTTTGTCCATTTTTAAATAGCTACGTTAAATATCTGTTTTCTCTGTATATGGCATCCTTTTAGATGGGCTTCATTGCATATATTCACGGTATATACAGAACACCATATTTTATATATATTATATATCACTTGTATGTACACATTTACAAACCTTCAAAAATATATTGCACTTATATACAATATAGCTTCATCTGATGAGAGTTCACACAGTTACTAAGGCGAGTTCTTCATAAGCAAGGCAGTTTTACATTCCCCCCAAATGACACAAGTGATTTCAACAGTCTGCCCTGTTCAAGAGTAAACATTATAAAGGCTTTTCTCCAACCGGCACGCAATGCCTACTAGTACCAATCAGTAGTTTTGCAGCTCTACCTAGCAGAAAACAGTCCAATAAAATGGTATTAGCTGATAACGGGCTCAAACATGGTTACTAAACAGATAAATAAGATATCACCACTCTAAAAGGCCACCTTCCAGGAGTTTTCCCCTCCCGTATTTACTAGTGTTTTATACATACTCTCTATTTAATTGCCGATCTTTGCTCGCTCATTTCAAGTGCAAATAAGGTCATGAGCATTACAACGTTCTTTGGAAAGAACAGAAACACAGATGTATTAAGCAAATCCACTGCTCTGCTCCCCAGAACAAGTCACACTGGCTTTCTTCTGGAGAAGGTGATTAGTGTTTTGCCCAACATACTAAATTATGGGAAAATGTTCACTTGAGACCTTTGTTTAAAATCCACAGAGGATCCATGATCTTAGATCTCGGTCAGAGTGAGCTTGTAAGATCCTCCAACTTCTTCAATCTGCAACTGGAAGGTATCTTCATTAGAATAGTGTTTCACGATGTTATCATCCATGTTGACCAGAATTCTGGAAAAATAAAATAAATCAGGGATATACTACAGTCCTAAATGCCAAAGACAGCGAAGGCACCCTCAAACCTCAGAGAGCCTGGACTGTCCAGGGGCAAGATTCCTGCTCACCTATCTCTGACTCATTGCTTCCTATAGCAGATCTAGCTGTCCTCACCCAAACCTGCCATCAAGGCTGGCAGCTGCGCTTCTAGGATCTGAACGAAAGGCTTAAGCCTGGCTCCTGGACCAGGGAGAGGGAGAGATCTTGGAACTGGCAGAAATCTTTCTGAAGCTGCAGAGACTTGGGCAACCTTGGGACTCTGAACTGGTTTGTTTGACAGTTTACAATCAGCACAAAACCCTACAGAGCTTGCAGGGAAGAAACCACCCATGCTTGGCCACTTCTTTCATTTGCCAGAAAGGTCAATACCTGTGTGTTTGTGTGCACACACACACACAAAGCTGTCCTTAGTAGTGGTTTAGCTACCATCAATTCGAAACTTTTGCAGTTATTTTGGTGGGGTAATTCTGCTATGAAAGCACAACCCTTGAAACTACATTCCAAAGGCGATTAAAGGACATAATTTTCTGGCCAGAGGGGCTTTGGGGAAGGGGCTGAGACACCGAAGTGACTTTAGAGAAAAACCAAGAAAATTACTGAGAGATTAAAAGGAAAAACAAAAGCGGACAATGTTCAGGAACTCAATTATTTATGCTACAAAATAAAAAGACAGTGGAGTGTGGCTTCTGTGGAGAACAGGCACTTCACAATAAAGTTCTCTTCAATTTAGCCCACAAAAAGACAACCAGGTTTAGTAATTGTAGCCAAATGCACACATAGTGAGTACAGTTAACCACTGGAACAATTTAACATGGATTGAAGTAGGTTCTTCATCACTGGGAGCCTTTAAACAAACTGAATTCTTCTTCCTCTGACATGATCAACTCTGGTTCAAACAGCCATTAACTCAGAGAGGTTCTGTGACTTATATTTACCCAGGAAGTCAGACTACATATTTCTATAGGACCCTTCTGGTCTTCAGCTCTGTGAATGATGTTGGAATGTGTGTACGTTGCAGACACACACATATCCACAAATGGCATTTGCATACGTGCAGTACATGGAGGAATTATAAAGCACATTTGCCTACAGGTTTGAAAAGAGGAGTTCCTATTCTCAGACAGTTGCTGCATAGGTACATACTCACCCTTTTTTACATTTTTTGAAGATTTTTCCTATTTTATCAAAAGGAACGTCATACTTGTCAGATATCTAGAACAAAAGAAAGCAAGCATTGGTGAAGCAAGGACACTGCTGGCATTGTCTTCCACTTACTATTCTACAGAAAGGAACAAAAAAAGGATCTGCAGATGAAAACAATTGCTCTGCCCTATAAAGGCAATACTAAATCCTGAACTATAGCATAAGCCCACAGACGAGAACCCCTCCTCTGCAGTTTGCCAACTTCTGTGCAAAAAATTTAATCATGTTCTAAACCTGGCCACTGACTTCTCATACAGCAACCCCCTGCCCCCGCAACAAAAAGCCCACACATTAGAAAACCACCCCACACCCTGGTTCTCATCCTCTCTTGGCTCCCTGTTCTCTCAGCATACTGAAAACCATTTTTAAATTCAGTGTCAGAGGGATCAAGTAAAAACTAGTCATCACAGCAGCTGGTGCAGGAAGAAAATAGCAACAGAGTGAAGACCTCTGTTAAGGACAGAGACCTCTGCTAAGGACACAAGCTGATCAGAAATGTCCCCCTTACCCAGCAGGGTGACCTCAGTGTGAAACCACAGCTACTAACCACGGCACTTCACCATGCAAACCTCCAGAAAGTCATGGGGTCAGTAACCTAAGTCCAGTTTACTTTGGCAAATTGCTCTGTCACACCAACAGCAAGTACCAAAGCAATATGCCGCTTCAGGATGCAAAAGCACAGGGGGTTTCCTCCAAGCTACAGTTGTGAGCTCTTGGTTCCTTGCTTCAAGGAGTCCAAGTGAAACAACAAAGGTGCAGCTTCACTTCAGAACCATGGGGTGAGGACTTCATACCCTTCAATCCCCCTCTCCATTAGCCCCCACCTCCAGCCTGCCTGTGTTGACAAAGCCCCGCAGCCAGGAAGAGAGCGCTTCAGGTTACAGAACTATCTCTGGGTCCCAAAGCTAATGGCAAGACCTGGCTGTACAGTCCCAAAGCCTCCACCCTCTGAGCATCGACGAGGCATTAGTCACAGAAAGAGGCAGCCAGAAACATCAGTTTTGAGCTCGTGCCAAACATTACACCATTCCTCAGAGTTAAGCTCTGTATTTCCTCTGCAGCACAGGAGCAGCAGGGGTAGTTGAAGGCTATTTTGGAAGTCAAGTACCAGAGAGCAATTTCACACACGTGTGCATGTAAAAGTCTTCAGGCACACTCAGAAGCTGGGACTTGGAGCTCTTCATAGGCAGGTTATGAAAGGGGAGGGGAGGCCCCCAAACAAGGCTTTGAAAGACTAAAATAAACCCAAGCCACTGAACACATTCTGGAAATCACTCCATCTTCTAATTAAAATACCCTCTCTGACATGAGGGACATCCACAGTGGGAGTCTGTTGACTGTTTTTTGATGCAGCTGGGAAAAGATCTACACAGTTGCTTCTGCAGCTTGGCCAAAGCAGAGCCTGCACAAGAAGCAAGCCTGGAAGGGTCTCTCTCCAGCAGTGCCTGTCATTTTGGGACTGTCTCAGGTATCCAGTCATCAAGCTTGACATACCTGGATTTTCAGGAAGGCTGAGAAACACCTTCTTACAGCCAGACCCCACAGATGTGGGGTAAGGTACTTAAAAGGGAAGCTTCCTGAAGTCCCTTAATAATGAATTAAAGCGTTATTTACATTAACTTCCATGTTATTGAAAGGAAATCAGCCTTACACTTCTTATCCAGAAGAGCAGGAATATGTGGACACAAGCTGCGACTGACAGTCTAGCTCCTGTGACTGTCCAGTGCATAAGGACTGGATAGCCAGGGACTACACTTGCTTTTTCTCAAACTGGGGGCAAGGACTGTAAAACACCCCTATTACTTACCGCTTCCATTAGACCTTTCAGAGATGGTGTCTTTAACATTAGTGCATCAAAGACTTCCTCTGACTCTTTTCGGACATACAGCAACACTGAAAAGCAAATTGGAGAGAGGAATGAACTTCATAATTGCTCTTCAGAAAAGATCTGTATATGAGAGTGGCTACACACAGAGTAACATACATTGAGGATCTTATGAAGAGATATACTACATGCTCAAGCATCTTTATTGTCAAAATACTTTTAAATCTCTATTTGATTTTTTCTCTATCATTTAAAAAAGGTCATATCTGAAACACGAAAAGGAGGAACACAAAACACGGAGCTTTAAGACTCTTGGGTCCCTCTGTATCTCACAGGTCATTTGCCATAAGACTTTGCACAATAAAATGATTTGACAGGTGGTACCACAGCAGGTGAAGCCATCCTGGCCACCTCCTCATTTTTAAATAATTTATTTGTACAGTCCTCTGCTCCTCCTATGCTGTCTCATCTCTTCCTACCCCTTGCCATGTTTCAGTAATATTCATACCACCACAGCTGACATACAATGCAGACATAGCCTCCTTCTAGGAGAGGAACGAAAGAATAAGAAACCCAAGTACGTAAGCATCCCTAGCGTTCTCAAGCTAGCAGAGAGTCATTGTATGTAACATCATCCTCATTAAAAACTGCATTAAGGCTGAGGAATAAGCCATGAGAGCAAGAAAGCTTGGACTTCAACAGCTTTGCTGTCTTTAATCCATCTTCTAATGACTAGGTATTGCAGCCTGGATTGTTTACAAGGGTTCATCAACCACAGCTTTGACACACCTGCAACATGGAACAATTACTGGCATATCTAATTAAACAAGGTGAACTCAGGACAGCCCAGCACCTTGATGGATTTCCTCTGCTAAAGGCAGGTTTAAAAAAGGAGGACTGTAGATTTAAAAAATGAAGACAGCACACACACTCTCAGTTACAGCACAGGTTGGATGATACACCAGCCAAAGGAGAGAGAATCCCACGGGTCTCGTTTTATGGCATACAGAAACAAGAAAAACCAAGAAGTCTAATTTCCTTTTATAAAATCCATCCTTCCTTACTAGTTTATCCAGACTACAGAAGTGCAGCCCCATTAAGGTCAGACTTGCTAGACTTAACCTTCACCGCATCACAAGTTTAATCCTCCTCTTTTAATCCTTTAAGCTTTGTCATGGTCCTTCCACACACGACTGTCATCAGGCAGGTAATCCTCTCCAAAGGGACCTTTCATCTCCTTCCACACCACCACAGCAACATCCAATCCCACATCAAATTGCAAAGCTTGACAACAGGTTAAAAATAAGCAGAATATTCTCTCAGTTTGGCTCAGAGCGGTGAATAACCCATTTTCTGGCACCACGAAAGATGCAACAGTTTTATACCCAGAACCAGTTCTTGGGTATTTAATTATCATTTCAAATAAAATTCAAATTTTTAAATAAAATTCATTATTTGAATTAATAAAATTCATTGCTTGAAGTCCTAGAGAAGATTTCCAAAGTATTTTGTAGTGGATTACATGATGAATTCTCTCCCCCAATGCACCAAGGAGATTGGTAAGCAGCTCACCTCCTCTGAGTGTCTTTCCTTACAGGTTCAGAGCCAATTAGTGTCCGAGTTGGCAGAAAAAACCCAGAAATTCTGACATTGCAAGAGATTTGCGGAGCTCAACTACATCCCGCTATACAAACTCTTTGTATTATTATTCAAAGCCAGAAAAATCAGGCTAAAGTATACTCCAAAGTAAATTATATAACTCTTTAACCTCAGATGCATCCCTCTATCATGACAGACAAATACTCCAATAATTCAGTCTCTGAAAGAAGAAAATAATACCTCTTTTTGGCTCTTCTATTCTGGCCATCTTATTCGGAGTAGCAATAAAGTCCTCTTCACCGATATAGGCTCCTCTCTTCAGGTTGGAGCTGTCATTGACAGGGCAAGAAGTCAGCAGTGGTACAATTACACGGACTTACCCTCTGTCTGAGGGTAAGACTTCAGCAGGCTGAAGTAGTGCAGCTCTTACCTTTCACCCTCCAGTTCTTCTGAAGCAACAGGAAGGACCTTTTAAAACAAAGGGGAGATTTTCTTGACATATGCAGAAAAACACACGCTGAATTAGCTAGCTAGTAAGAACCTTATGTGGTACTCAGTCCTCTGAAAACACTACAAAGGGCTCTGAACGCTACAAAACAAAGTTGCATAAGGACAGACCCATTAGCTGGTGTAACATGGTCTTGTCAGCAATGCTCTCCCCATCCCTCTAAGTGCTATCTGTTAATAGTGCCTCAGCAATAGCTTTGTTTGCATTAGAGTCACTAGCATAGAACAACAATCCTGCTGCATCCGGCACGAGCAGAGGTCCAACAGCATCAAGTTAAAGGAGGGGGAACCCCTGAGCCCACGGCAGGAGCTGCAAGGGATAGGCAGATGGCTCACCCCTCCAACTCACTTGTAAACACATCAGTACAGGACACAGGGGAAACCAAGGCTGTCAAATAGGGAGCCAGCCACAACTACACTACTAGAAGATGCTTTGGTCCAAGCAATAAACATTGGCCTTCATTTTAATACACAAATAATACTTGCACTTAGGGTTGTGAAAATTTTATCCAGAACTAGAATTCATTTCCTCTCATTAACTTTCAATCCTGTATCAAATGACACTTTGGCTCAATCTTCCAAAAGCCAGTAAGCATCTTCTTTACCTTTTTTCCTAAAGAGAAATTAAAGGGTCTCAAATGAGAGACAGAGGAACATACAAGAGCTAACCAGCTTTCTATCTGGACTGGCATAGTCTTCTGACAGACCTCAGCATTAGAGCCTTCGTAGGAAAGCATGCGGAAAAGTCAGCCTTACGGATACAAGTTTATTCTCCATCCCTGCTAGGAGTTTAGGCAATGCTCTTCAAAAGTAAGGTTTAGATTATGTTAGAGCATGCCAGAACTCCCAGCACAGGGAAGTTCAAGATTTTGAAACTTGGTTGCACTCTGATTTTTTCCCTTCCAGTTTCCTGTCAGCTGGGACTTTCCAGGAACGCTGAGGCAGGGTGCTCTGGCAGCGGATCACAGAGCTGACACACTTGCCAGTTCCACACAACGGATTTTCACCCTGCAGCAGCAGGCTGGAGGAGCCTGCGGTCTACAGCAGCGCACCAGGAACCCAACGGACTTTACAAGAGAAAACCAGCCTGCAGTTCATTCAATGAACTCTCGGCTGGAGATGCTGTGAAAAAATCCTTTCAGGTCACGGAAACAAGAGTTCACAGGAAAATAATTTAATCAGAAAACATCCCCAGTTAACTCCAGCCAATGCGTCTTGGAGCAACATCTCTTGCTCAGATGAGACTCAGCCTATATTTGTTTACAGCATCAATGCAGACAGTCTGGCATCTCATATGTACGCATCCCAGGCTTTTTACAAATATATCCCACAGCCTCCTCATCCCCACACCCAGGAGCTTTACTTACGTGAGCCCCACGCTGAAGATTTGCAAAGTGAATGTCAGGAATGAAAAGGACAGGCTGAGTGTCTAGATCCATGAAGGGCTTGAAGATGGTGATGTCCGTACGTTTGTGTGAGGGAAGCATGGGCACTTTGACATCAGAAACTGCAAAGACCAAAGATTGGAATAGAGGATAGTGAAGGCACTGATAGGGCTGTGGCTTTCCTACATCATTTAAAAGGCACATATGCTGTCGAACAAGGGTACTCTGTAGTCAGGGTCAAAGGGAGAAGCTCCTGTGGTGGCTGAACCAGGGTTGTCTACCCTGATGAGGTCCCAGACCCTGAGGAAACAACTTGTTTCACAGAGTAGTAGAAGTTTGCTTCACCTCTCCAAGTGAGCTGCTTGACTTTGTTCAGATATTAAACTGGGCTGGGAGAATGGTCTGGCCACTCACCCCAACAGAGGAACCTAGGTCTTCCATGTACCAAGCAAACCAGAGGGCAAAAGCTAGTCCAAGTCCCCCCTTCTGCCTATCCATTCTCTCAAAAGGTTCCTGGATTTCCTACGCCAGGAAGGCAGAAAGAAGACAAAGAGACAACTTGCAACCTACATGGTTCCAGTTGGGAGCCTCTCAAAGAAACAGCACCACAGAAGCACTACCACACTACAGAGGTGGTACAAATACTGTTTCTTGCAAGATACTATGTTCAGAGTTCTATTTCAATTCCACACTTTCAATTTTACATTTTTGTTCATCCTGGTCACCTCAAGCTACCAAACCCCAGTTCATCCTCCAGCAGGACCAGCACTGTCTCCCACAGAGCACTTTGGCTCTCACAACAGACCAGCTGACGAGACACAAGCCACCAAGTGGACAGACTTCACCCACAAAGACCCGCCTAGGAGAGAGTAAGGCAGGAGGTGCCTTAAACTGCACTTCAGACATGTTCATGTCAAACTGACCCTAACTGAAGACTTCATTTTACCAAGTGGAAATGTTTCAATTTTGGGTCAAACAAACTGCAAACAAAACACTTCATTTCTCATGTCCCCAGTGGAAAAATATACTTTTTTTTTTCCCCTTTCAAAACTGATTTTTTAAAGATTGCTCAATCCCTGTATAAATAACTTTGACCAAAAGCTACAAACTATTTCTGCTGTTGATGAGTCCATGCGCACAAGGTATTTGTGATCCTGGAGGTGGGTATAACAGCTTATGGCTTAAAGCAATCAAAAACTTCCCACACAAGAACTAAACAGCAATGGATTGTACTTTCCAGGAAAATAAAGGTCACATTAGGCTAATCCCAAGCCTAGGAAATTCATAGTGGAAAGCAGCTTTTGTAAAATCGTAAGATCCTAGAAATCCGTACTGACACTGTTTGCACTTTCCAGCCATTATGCAAAGGGCTGCATGCAGTAATCTTTTGGGAGCCACTAGGGCTACTACATTTGTGAAATGCTAACAGTGTGCTAAACCTACCTTTCACGATGTACTTTGGGGGGAAAAAAAACCCAAACAAAACAAAACCAAACAATCAAACCCCCAGCCCTTTCTGCAACTGCCCTTGAGCAAATGGGTTCCCTTGTAGCATTACCTTCTTCTGAAGCTGCTCCAGCAGCCTGTACCTGCTGCGTCAGGAAAATCCTGCCCAGCAAGCTGTGAGGTGCATGCTTGTTGAACCAGTTGGACTGTTAATAGCACGGCTCTGACAAGCACACTGAGCAGAGCAAGGGAGAGCATGCACCTGCACCGTGCAAAGGAAGAACAGGGAGGTATATTTTCCTCTGAGCAGCTCTGCTGATGAATAACTAGTCAGCCAAACACAGGATCTGTTGCAGTCATCTGCTGCAGTTAAATGAAAGATGCTCAGCAGGAAGAAGTTCCACAGACTTTACGTACTACAGTGCTGAGGCCTTCACATCCTTCACATGTGCAGAAACAACTTCTACTGAAATTATTTACTAAGGACCACTTTGCTCTACAAGAGTGACCATAGGGCTGGGAGGCTGGTGGCTCAGTCCCAAGGCTGCCACTGCCTTGCTACAGAGCTGTAAACACATTTTTAACATAAGTTAAAGCCTAAGTTTAGGATCAAGCTGGAAACATTTGGAACAGCTCCAGTTCTCACTGCCACCTGGAGCTGCAGGGGCTCCAGCAGTGCCCAAAAATGCCACCATCACCCTGTCACTTCAAGTGCTAAAACCCATACCTGATTGAATACACAGCAGGACCCTGTCTTGGACAGGAAGAACTATGTAGAAGTGAAGTCCTAAGTGACCCAGTATGTTGCAAAACACAACTAATGACTGCATAAGCAACTGCTTAAAATAAGCACTATTCCATAGGGGATAAACATTGACTTAAGAGTTCTACTACACAAGTTATTTGTAGACAAAATTAAATCTAATATTTAAAATACTGATGAAATAATTTCTACTTACAGGCATTCAACTGAGAGCTGGGGTCAGTGCACTTGCCTTTTCTTTTGCTTTGCTTTCGCTCTTCATCCCTGATCTTCCTCTCTGCTCCCTACCAGACAAAAGATTAAGGGAAGGCGGGGGTGGGGTGGGGGTGGTGGTGAGAGAGAGAGAGAAGATCTTTTTAGTTTTTTGGTGGGTTCTTGGCTGCAGAGGCAGGAACACCAATTCTTCCAGAGCTACGTTTGCATCTGAGCTGCAGGTTTGCCAAAGGGTACCAACTTTGACATCTGTTTACTTTTGAGTCCTGTCATCTAATGAAATCCAACAACCATATCCAAGATGCAAACACTTGCTTTTCTTTCAAGTCAGATGGGATATGATGAAAAAAGACACACAGCTATAACAACCGTATAAAGTGTGAGATAAAAATATATCTGAAGTGTTTAAAACAATAAAAAATTGCAAGTTTCCTCAGTTTAAGAATTCACTAGAGATCATCATTAAATCCTCATCTGTAGAAGTCATGCCACACTTGGATCACCAAGCACAAGATACCTTCCTGCACACTGCACATGGAGCCGGCAGCAGTTACACCAGCCTTAACTGATCTCAAGCTGTAAACATGCATAATTTTAAAGCAGGCATTATTTCTTCTCTTTTTACCAGGGATAGGCTACAGTGGAATCCACAGATACCTAACTGGGTTCTTGCCTGCATGGCTCCTGGCCCTCCAAACCAAGCAGCAGTGGGGAAAGTGCCCTATTTTCTGCAAGGTGCAGGCAGCTATAATGGAGAGAGAGAGAGAGAGAGAAGGAAGGAAGGAGGTTTGTATTGGAATCGTGTTCATTCCCCTCCAGCTCTGCCCAGACCTCACACCTGACTGTGGGCTAAGTCAGGGATGTCACATTGCCAGTTGCATGAGGTGATAACCCCACAGTAGAACCCCAACACTCAATCCTGGTGCAACCACCAGATCACTGCCGAAACTGGTACATACGAGTTCTACCTGTCTCCCAACATCCTCCTGCAAAGCAGAGTAAAAAGTAACAGTTATCTGGCCACAGGAAGCCATTATTTCTCATTCCCACCCCTGCAAAGCTGCCAAAACACACCCACACCCTTGCACAGTGCTGGGGAAAGACTAGATTAGCTATTACAAATGAGACGTCAAAAAACATGTGGCAATGGGGTGGGAAAGAGTACACAGCATGGGAGAAGGGCAACAGTCCTCCTGACCTCCCAGTAAATCAATACCCTATAATGTGACAGGATGCCTATGCCTGCTAGGTAGCAGTGTGCATGTCTGCACTAGCAATAAAAATTAGCCTAGATATTTGATGTGCATTAACATATATCACATTTTCTCCCACCTAACAAGCAGGGGCAGAAGCAGCTAGAGGCAGCTGCTGTGAAAATAGAGAAAAAATTACTAACGAAGACACAGACATTACCAGCTTTACTTGACCCCATAAAACTGATGCAGCCCACTACAGCAAAGACCTAAACCTCAGCACAGCTGGACCCGCACCCCTCTGCAACTTCCCTTACCAGAATAGTCACAACATCTCAGCTGGACAGCAGAAAGATCAAATTTGGCTCCAGACCTGTTTTTTACCTTTCATGTGGAAATGGTAAAGTTCTGCTACTCAAACACTGTGCCACAGAACAGCACCTGCTTCCTCGTGGAGAACGTGCTAATCCATCACAAGCACACATTCTGAGAAAACTTCTGCCCTCCCATACCTACCACCAGAATTCTGCTTGAAAGTCAGCTTGTTCCAGGCTACAGGGGCCCAGGTAAACACATCTCAAATACAACATTAAAAAGAAAAAAAGTTGTGTCTTGATAACAGGCTTTTCTGCTTTGTCAGCGGAACTCAGCGACAGCCAGGATCAGATATACTTTTGAAGAAAAGATACTGGCAATCCTGTATTCCATAACTATGGAATAAATAAGCTTGTAAGAAAGGTTTTCCCAACTTCGCCATCTAGAGAACAGCCTACAGTCTGAAAAGCAAGATTTCACACTCATCTATGTGTTAAAGGCTGCAAGATTTTTTTGTTATTCTTTCCCTCTAAGTTTCCAGTTTTATAATGGACTCTTGGGCTGAGAAAGGAAAGTGGCCATTTTGGGGAGAGCTGCCATCCCTCCCTCCCGTGGAGAAACATGATGTATTTGATAAGCAACAGAAATGCAGGGAGAGGATGCGATGTCGAGCCACGACACACTGGGATCTGGACGCTTCATGACACCACAGGACTCCCTACTTCTGCATGTGGGCTGCGTCAGTTGGATGTGCTCCAAAGACGGAGGGCTGCTCCCTGGCCCTTCTCTGCAGGCCCTCTCGTGCTGGGCACAGCTCTGGCGCACAGCCCACGAGCTGTTCAAGCTCTTCTGCCCTGTAGCCGCAGTGGCCAAGTTGCCAGGGGATACTGATGGACAAAAAATTGGACATGAGCTGACAGTGTGCACTTACAGCCCAGAAAGCCAATTGTGTTCTGGGCTGCATCAAAAGAAGCATGGCCAGCAGGTCAAGGAAGATGATTCTCCCCCTCTACTCCTCTCTGGTGAGACCCCACCTGGAGCCCTGCATCCAGCTCTGGCGTCCTCAGTACAAGAAAGACACGGACCTGTTGGAGCAAGTCCAGAGGAGGGCCACAGAAATGATCAGAGGGATGGAATACCTCTCCTGTGAGGAAAGGCTGAGAGTTGGGGTTGTTCAGCTTGGAGAAGAGAAGGTTCCAGGGAGACCTTATTGCAGCCTTTCAGTACTTAAAGGGAGCTTATAAGAAAGATGGAGAGAGACTTTTAGCAGGGCCTGTTGCAATAGGACAAGGGGTAATGGTTTTAAACTAAAAGAGGGTAGATTTAGACTAGGTATAAGGAAGAAACTTTTTCACAATAAGGGCAGTGAAACACTGGAACAGGTTGCCCAGAGAGGTGGTAGTTGCCCCATGCCTGGAAACATTCAAGGTCAGATTGGATGGGGCTCCTAGCAACCTGATTGAGTGGAAGATGTTCCTGCTCATTGCAGAGGGGTTGGACTAGATGACCTTTAGAGGTCCCTTCCAACCCAAACTATTCTATGACTGATTCTATGACCTATTGGAGTGGGTTCAGAGGAGAGCCACAAAAATGATCAGAGGGATGGAACACCACTCCTGTGAAGAAAGGCTGACACAGTTGGGGTTGTTCAGCCTGGAGAAGAGAAGGCTTTGGGGAGACCTTATTCAAGCCTTTCAGTACTTAAAGGGGGGCTTATAAGAAAAATGGAGAGAGACTTTTTACCAGGGCCTGTAGTGACAGGACAAGGGGCAACAGTTTCAGACTGAAAGAGGATAGGTTTAGATTGGACATAAGGAAGAAGGTGTTGGGTTTTTTTGTTTGGTTTTTGTTTTGTTTGTTTGGGGGTTTTTTACGATGAGGGTGGTGAGACACTAAACAGGTTGCCCAGAGAAGCTGTGGATGCGCTATCCCTGGAAGTGTTCAAGGCCTGGTTGGATGGGGCTCTGAGCAACCTAGCAGAAGGCATCCCTGCCGGGGACCTCTCAAGCAAGGGGTGTAGACTAGGCAATCTTTAAAGGTCCCTTCCCACCCAAACCATTCTGTGGTTATGCAACAGAAGAACAGTCTCTGTGTTGCTGCCCATCTGCATCAATGCTGCCTCCATCCGCCTTGCACCATCTCTGTCCTTCCAACAGCATCTCACTTTCATGTTCCTACCATCCCATAAAAACCTTCCCACAGCACTGCCCATCGCTACAAGAGTAACAGGTCCCAGAGGACAACACTAGCTATAGTCTGGGAAATCCTGTATTTAATCTTCCCCATGTGGATGCTTAGCTAAGGCACCATTTAGAGCAGAGAAGGTCGTCTTCCTCTGGGACAGGTCATCCCCATCCCTGCACAGCCCAAATATTGCCGGGCCAAGCCTGAACAAAGCTTGTGCTGTAACATGCTACAGGATAACACCATTACGCCCATACTGCTCTACTCAGGTCTTGAAACCACATGGGATTAGACGAAAACCAAACATCCTGGGCACCTGTGGACACCTTTTGCACAGAGCAGGCACGAAGGGGAAGACAGAAATGGATGAAAAAACTTGGTTTCGGAAGCAGCAGTCAAAAACTAGAAACAAGTATTAGCAGCTTTCCCTTCCACCCCAAGCTTGGGAACCCCCCTCCTTCACTCCTTTCCCATGCAAAGGGCACCACACAACATTAACTAAACTGTTTGATCTTCTGTAGGATATCTATTGATTTGCACACAGAAAAACAGAGACAGCAGAGGACTGCCATGCCAGTGTCTGGGTTCAAAGTCAGTTCAGGCATGCAATGCAAGCACAGCCTTAACAGACAAAGGAATACAGGGGACCTACACAGAGCTGTCCCTGTTAGGTGGCCATCATTATTTGTGACAATCACCATTTTGTGCTGTTTTTTCCAACAGATCTGCAACAGACTTGGCCCTCCATGAAGAAAACATGGGTAACAGCACTTCTACAAGTAAGAGGGGCCACATAAGGACAAACACATTAAGGACTGCAATACGTGTGCATGCTATAGTAACGATGGTCCTGTAAACATTCAAGACCAGCTGACTGATTACCTAAGATTCAAAGCAGGGCAGAAAATAGGTGCTCTTTCTGAAATACTAATGCTCTTACAGGAACCTGGAGAAGGTGAGCAGCGTTGGGGTCCGTGAGCGTATTGGGTTTGCGTGGCAAGGTTTTGGTAGCAGGGGGACTACAGGGGTGGCTTTTGCGAGAAGATGCTAGAAGCTTCCCCCATGTCCAATAGAGCCAATGCCAGCCGGCTCCAAGATGGACCCATCACTGGCCAAGGCTGTCAGTCAGCAGCAGTGGTAGTGCCTCTGTGATGATATTTAAGAAGAGGAAAAATTCCCCTGCAGCCCATAGTGGAGACCATGGTGAGGCAGGTTGTCCCCCTGCGGCCTGTGGAGATCCATGGTGGAGCAGATATCCACCTGCAGCCCATGGAGGACCCCACGCTGGAGCAGGTGGATGCGCCCAAAGGAAGCTGTGACCCCGTGGAGAGCCCATGCTGGAGCAGGTTTGCTGGCAGGACTTGTGACCCTGTGGGGGACCCACGCTGGAACAGTCTGTTCCTGAAGGACTGCACCCCGTGGAAAGGGCACATGGAAAGGACCCACGCTGGAGCAGTTTGTGAAGAACTGTAGCCTGTAGGAAAGACCCACATTGGAGAAGTTCATGGAGGACTGTCTCCCGTGGGAGGGACCCCCACGCTGGAGCAGGGGAAGAGAGTGAGGAGGAAGGCAGCAGCAGAGACATGTGATGAACTGACCACAACCCCCATTCCCTGTCCCCCTGGGCTGCTGCGGGGGAGGAAGTAGAGAAAATTGGGAGTGAAGTTGAGCCTGAGAAGAAGGGAGGGGTGGAGGGAAGGTGTTTTAAGATTTGGCTTTATTTCTCATTATCCTATTCTGACTTTGATTGGCAATAAATTAAATTAATTTCCCCAAGTTGAGTCTGTTTTGCCTGTGATGGTAATTGCTGAGTGATCTCCCTGTCCTTATCTTGACCCATGAGCCCTTCCTTATATTTCCTCTCCCCTGTCCAGCTGAGGAGGAGGAGTGGTAGAGCAGCTTGGTGGGCAACTGGCATCCAGCCAGGGTCAACCCACCATGATGAGTCAGTACTTGCAGCTCTAAGGACACAGGTCTGCTCACAGCAGCACTCGCCCAGCACCTCAAACAAGCATTTGAGTACAGAGTTTGATTTGATGCAGTGACAAACAGTATTCAGCTTGTTGGTCTCTGTCCCCAGCTCTCATTGCCGGACCTGGACCAGATCCGAAAGGCAGCAAACTTCAACACCATTTCTATAAATGCAAATTGCAGAATCTTCAGGCACCAACCTCACATTGGCTGCATGTTCACAGAATGAAGAACAGTCAGATTAAATACAGAAAAGTAATCTTTTCTCGTTCCCTCCCTCCTCTTTTAATTCAGGTACAATTTGCAAAGTATCTGGAGGAACAAAGCAGGATAAAAGGTCAAAATCCCAAAGGAAAATAAAAGATACACTGGCATTACTGTACCACTAGATTTGCTGAAATTTATGGTATAAACTCACATGGCTTCCTTTAAGCTATGCACTGACTACACGTCTGCCCTTTTATTAACCGATTTGTCTTATTAGCAGTGGCACAAGCCTGTCAGTAATTTTAGCACAGTGTCAGTAATTGACTGGACAACTTATGAGTAAAAGATCCCCCCATTCCCCGCAGCAAGTCTATACTCAGTGGTATTGTAGAGAATACAGGTTGATAACACACAAGACTCCCGGATAATGAAAGAGTTTTAGATGACACACTTGCCTCAGTCTCATTTTAGAGGAGGAAAAAGAAAAGAAAAAAAAGAAGGCGGGGGGGGAGAAGGCCTGAAGAAAGCCCATGAGACCCAAGCCTCTTGGTCTTACTGGCAAGTCTTTAAGATAGCTCTGGAGAGCATTCATTAACTCTCTGGTAAATTCTTTGCAGAAAATCATCACAACAGGAAGCCATCTCAGGAGGCACTTGAAGGAAGATGACTAGGTAGCTTTACACTTGCAGGCAGCTACAGGCAGCTTCTCCCAGCCATGCAGGAAAGCAGAGGGGCCTATTTAAAAGCATATAGATGGACAATAAAACATGGCAGGATGAGTCAATGGGATGCTACAGCAGAGGCAGACTGTAGAGGGCTCCATGTATTTTGGAGGTAAGCAGAGGCAGAGCAATGGCTCGTGAGATGAATCTTTGCAGCAGTCCCCTGGGGGATGACAAGGCAAGACCACATAGTATGCGACTGGTACAAAGGTAGCACAGTACTCAAGAATGGGGGTCACGAGCTCATCTCAGACCTGCAGCTGCGCCAAAAGGTATTTGAGATCTCACTTGCAAAGAGTCCATACGATGAAGACGCAGTCCGGATACAAACAATGAGGCCCTAATTGAAGTAGGATGCCAGCAAAATAGGACATCAGAGTGGTTCAGTGATCAAAAGAGGGACTGGGGAAGTCTGGGCAGCACTTATCCCAGCCTTCATCTTGGTCACTCTGGAAATAGTAGCATTGCGCATTACTTGTTCTAGTCCTTCAAAAGACTATTCTGACAGGAACAGGTTACAAAGATTGAGGAATGTCCTTTCTTTGCAAACTCAGTTAAGCTTTTACAACTGCTTTCAGCTCAGCTCCTGCTGTGTTTCTTTCACAGCTTCAGGTGAACCAGTGGCTTTGGGAAAGGTGTTAATTCTCTGCGTACTAAATGCATTAGACAGAGCAGTCAAATCACAGCACGCATCCAGCTTGTAAATGGGCTTCGTTATACTGCTATATCTCACAGGAGCACAATGAAAACACCAACACTTTCTGTTCAAAAGATGTGCAAGTTGTTGGCTTTTTTAGTAACAAATGCAGTAAGAATGCACAAAGAAATTTAAAAGGATCAACATAACATAGCTTGGGCAAAAAGACAAGCCTCCACTTGCTCCAACCAATTGCAATGATTGCTCCTACTGAAGGCACTCTGCAGGACTTTCCAGTGTCTGGAGTACTGACAGTCAGCCTTTTGCCACTGATTAACCTTTCCTCAAAGTCAATGCTCAGGAACACTTTGCAGTGCTCCAGCATTTTGAGAGCAGCAAATTTATCTGAGGTCATAACATCTATGAGCCAAGTAGAAGGGGTTGAAATTTTTTCCTTGCAAAGGCTGAACACAGATGGGAGTTTTCGGTGAGCCAAAATAGCAAGTGGCAGAATTGGGGGGGAGCTGCCAAGATGTGGAACAGCCTTTCCCAAAGGGTCACTGGCACATTGACCCAACCTTACCTTGTCGCAGAAGACTTTAATCTGGCAGTAGGCTCTGTGGACAGGTTTGTTACTCCTGTTATTGTAGCTGTAGGTGTCGATCTGAAGATTCAGGGGCAGGCCTTTAACTCCCTTCTGAGAGGAGAAATCCGTGCTGAGGCAGTTCACAGAAATGAAAACCTGCAGAAGAGGAAAGCATCACCCATCAGTAGTGACACAGAGACTCCTGGCTGGCCGCTGAGCAAGGGACTACTCGGTGAGTGCTGAGATCTAAATGCTAGTCCTTGCCACCACAAACAGGA
Organism: Fregata magnificens; assembly: GCA_013389945.1. Taxonomy (NCBI): domain Eukaryota; kingdom Metazoa; phylum Chordata; class Aves; order Suliformes; family Fregatidae; genus Fregata; species Fregata magnificens. Next base: position 468,892 of record WAAD01031067.1, read on the forward strand.
CCTTCTGTATTCTGAGAGATCAGGTAAAATCCCCAAGAAGCGGTATGACGTTAGTAATTCTTTATATAAACCTTTACAGGGGACAAAGCCACTTTGTCCAGAATGAATTTCAACAAACCCTCCAAACTTTATAAAGGCTCCACCCATCTTCCCCAGATATTTCCACCCAAGAGATCTCAAATGTCGTCATCAAACTTTTAGCAACAGAAATCCTCCTACACCCAACCTTCACTGGCCAATGTTTTACCATCTTGGTAAGAACACAGCCATGCTTCAAAAAAATTCATATTACTTTGGGAAAGTTAAAACAAAGCTTTCCCCGAGTTTTACATAAGCTGCTGTGAGCACAGCTTATGCTTGAAACTACTTGGGGGGTTTTGGTGGTTTTTTTGTGAACGATATTAAAAGCTTTTAAAAAATATTAAGCAACACGTTATCTTTAAACACAGGAATAACGCCATTATTTCAGTGGAAAAGTTTCTGGGCTTTACGCTTAAAAAGATGAACACCATTTTGAATATTCCCCAGTAAGACCTACAATATCCTGTTAATGTTCAGATCAAAAGGGAAAGAATACTATTTTCATTATTCTAATAAAAAAATTGAATTATGGGAAAAATGAATTAAGAGCAATTTTCAACATATCTAACTTCATTTTCATAATTGCCTAAAAAAACCCAAACACAAACCTACAACCAGAGAACAAGTCCAATGCTGCTTAACAGAAGGAAGAAATATCCTTGTGCTGATGTGAACAGATAGACCAGAGTACTTTTCATCCAGAACATGGGCTTGCTGTGTGCTAGGGTCTTCTCCAGACACAATGCTCATTATTGCCATGTCTCAGAAGAAGCTGCAATGATTAACTACCAGGAATTTATGAGCTACCAAGACCTGCAGTGGCTACTCTCCTCTCTGCCTCAAGAGCAAAGCTGGGAACCCACTGCTTAAAAAAGAGTCAAAGCTTTGGGAGTCAGAAGCACCTTGCCAGAGATTTTGCAGGAACACTGTCCCACCACCTGATCACTCACTTATTGTGTTACTACCACGAAGCACCCGTTAGACAGTCTCTGCAGTGAGTTAGTGCCACCTCCTGGAGCCATCCCGGTGTTGCAAAGTCTCCAGGTAAGTTTTGAAAAGCTTAGGGGTTTGGGTTGGATTTGTGGTTTTGCGAAGTGCTTATCATCGGCTTCTTCGCACAGGTTCTGCAACATCCTTTACTAGTTTTAACAAAAGAGGGGAAATGGAAACGTAATAACTATCACCAGATTAGGGATATAAGCTTTTTTATTTTCCCCCATATATAACACGGTAGTGTAAAAAGCCCGGGGGCAGGAGGGCGGGGGAAAGAATAGTACAGATAAGCATCTTCTCTCCTAATAACTCGTCTGAATGTTCAAGATTCACACGCGATTTCTTACAGCCCCTGATTTCTTGCAGCCCCCATGAGCACCAGCTGCCAGCACACCAGCTCGGCTAACAGTCCCCATCCCTTCACCCTGTGCACACATAGAGTCTCACAGAGCTGGCAATGCCCCTGCCGAGTCCCGCTTGTGCAAATGGAAATTGAAACATGTAAAGCAACATCTAACTCACGCCAGGGTGGCATGCTGGCAGAGCCCCATCCCCAGCCACCCCAACCTGCACTGCTTGTTCTGCGGTGGCCCAAGCCAGGACAACGCGCAGGGACAGCAGCGCCAAAGGTGAGCCAGCGCTCAACACCTGCTCACCCCCCAGCCTGTGTCTCAGCATCCCAAACCCATGTTGTTCCAAGGTGCCTTTTTTTTGAAAGCATTAAATACATCCCAAATTGCAGCCAGGAAAATTATTTTAAAATAAACTTTTCTCATTCTTCCCCAGACTAACCCAAATGATGGCTTTGCCAGCTTTTATCCACTCCCCTGCCCTTTTTGCTACCTTCAGCTTTACAAGGGCATTTTGCTTGCAGCACTGGCATACCCCGGGGGAAAGCTTCAAGGAGTCTGAAGAGCTGCTTTCACCCACTTCGGAGCTAGGTAATCAGATGAATGCACAGCCTGAATAATTGTGTTCCCTGAGCAGGGGCTTTGTGTTTTTAAAAAGAGCCTCAGCTCTGGTGTTTGCATATTTTTACATTTTAAATTTTAATTTTAGATTTATTTACCCATACTGAATATTCACACACAACTCTCACGTCTGTATGAAGAAATGACTGCGTTCTTCAAGAAAACATGCCTGAGCAGCCATGCCAGCAGGTCCACCACAGCCTCAAAATTTCTGTGAAATCCCTCGTTTGAGTTTCTCACCACTGGACACTAGCGGACTTGATGTGCAGCATCAGCCACCAGTTCCCTAGCAAGCAGCGTCACTTCTTTACCAGATAATTCAGATCTATGTTTTCAGTTTCCATGGCTTACCAGCCACGCAAAGCCCACAAAGCATGCTGGGCTCAAGGTAGAAGCATTGGTCTCAGCACAACAGACGCATGCTACAGCAGCAGAGCTGCATGGGTATCCCATGGGAATTTGGGATTGCCTGTCAGATGACAAATATCCTCCTACTTTAGAGTCTCCTCATTTGATTACTTTTGGCTTAAGCAGCTGACTTCATTTTCATGCCATTTAAGTCTTTGGGACTCTGGGCAAGAGATGACAACTAAAACCTAATCACCTCTCTGAAGCAACAGAGCGCCAGCCTGTCTTCTCCTGCTCGTACAAAGCCATTTCAGTTCAAAGGGATCATCTATTTCTCCCTACCCATCCTGTAACTCCTATTTTTGAGTAACTTCAGGTTGCCTCAAATTCCACAAAACCAGAATTTTCGTGAACAGCTTTTTCAGTTTGGGCTAAAACAGTTTCAAGCCAGGTGCTTTTTGTCCAGGAAGATTTGACTTGCGTTCGAAAAGAAACGTAAGGCCAAGTGACTGCGCCAGCTACATCCCCACCCCAAAATTGCCAGAAGAAAGAAAAACGTAACCGCAGAAGTTGTTCTGCGTCTTCAGCCTGCTGAGCAAGATTCCTTTTCATGTGTCCAACCTATTTTTCTAAGGGCAGTTCCGCATTCTCAGCTATATTAAGATTTGTTGTTACTTTAAAAAAAAAAAAAAATTTCATCTCACCTCCCAAGATTCAACATAAAGACAGCACTTAAAAATAGAGCATTGTCAAGCCCGAGCACTTACAAACATGAGTCAAGCCCTCAAAAGTTATGCAGATTTTCTTTAAAACTGAGATTTCTGGAAGGATTAGAAACCTGTTCTCAAGTTATTTTGCTTGCTTGGCAGTTTAGTCTATATTTGAATCCTATTTCCAAGGCTTTTCTCTCCACCAGAGCCAGGCTTTATTTTCCTTTTCTTTTTCGTTGATTTTTTCACGCTTTTTTATTATCATTATTAATGAAAGCTGAGATTCTCATTGAGACAAATGGCTCCACAACAGCGAGGTTTAAAGATAAAACACCAAACAACGGCATGAAATCTGTGAGCTGGTACGAGCTGTTAACCCCCCACATCTGGTGACATTCACCCAAACACGCTACAGACCCTCCTCCGCCCAACACCAGGTTGGGTTTCCTGCAGCCTTTGTGGCAGATGAGCAGCAGCCCAGCTGCACGCAACGAAAAGACTGATGGCAGAAGGATTAAAGCATCTCCTCTGGGATCACACTGGAAGTCAGCGTGGGAAGAAGCCAGACCTCATGACTTCCCAGTCTGCTTCAACCACCCGACCACTCGCACCCCTCCTCGCCTAACTCAGGAGAAACACACCATGCCTACATTCAAATCTACGAGAAACAATCTTCCATTTTAATAACGCAGAAAAAAAAAAATTAATCTGGCAGCTCTGCTGTGTGCCCTCAAGGAAGGGCAGCAGAGACAGCCAAGTTCTTTCCACACAGCACCTTTTTCTAACAAGATCTGCCTTTCAAACAAACCAGGAAAACCAGGCATAATTAAAGGGCAATCAAAGCGCTGCAGGAACCTCGCTGTCAGCGAGATGAAAGATGCCTTTTTTAAATGAAGGCTTGCATACCCAGATCTCTTCTCCTCAGTTTATCTTGGATGCCGTGCTCTTTTGTCACACAAAAAGCACCAGCAATTTTGATTAGTCCAAAGGCTACATATGCAGCAGCTTTAGATGAAATGTCACCTTGTACACCCTCTTCTGACTCACTGCAAAGCAAAGTTGAAAAGGAACAATACGTAGGTACACATCAACAATGTCTGGGGTTGCCATAGGTAATGGCAAGCAACTCGGATGGCTATTAGCACACTGTAAGCTCTGGCCAGCCCCCAGCAAACACAGGCATGGGTAAGACTGTAATGGTCATGTAACAGATCTCCCCGTCGTGCAAAGTCTTGTACATCTTTCTGGATAAGACCCTACACAGATGGACTTGGGACTAGTCCAGTCTGATCACCTTGCTCCACATGGCTTTCATTTCAATAGAAGACAGGTAAATTGAATTCACCTCCTCCAATTTATGCTCCATTATATTTTTGTACCCAGAGAATGAAGACATCACTCAATAATCCAAGATCATTGGGTATTTCTTTCTCTGTTGAGAATTCAGATAAAACTTTAGCTCTTTTCTAGCACTAGTAGGCAAAAGCCTCTCATTTTAATGTTATATTCAACTTAAAATTGTCAGGATGCTTTTGATTTTGGATTACTGCGTTTGGACGGAATACAGAGTTTGGAGCCTACAACATAACAACCAGGTTAAACCGCAATAAGCTTCTTTCAGGGAATGCAGTTAGATACTGTTTTTCTTGACTTTGGCTAAATAATTTCAGTGTTCTGCCCAAGACACAGTAGGCAAAGGGATTCCAGTGTGTCCTGGGACCATTTCCCCAACACAAAGGCAGTGTCTCACCTGTGGACTGATCACCGTACATCCTACTCGCAGACCAGCCTGAGGCCACACGCAGCCCTTGCACAACGGGACCCACCGGACCTATCCTGCATCTCGCTTTGCTTTCTCTCGGAGCAGCAAGGCCGTTCCTGTGGTCTCTGGCTGGGGAGGGCAGCAGTTACTACACAACTGACTTGATCTACGTGTTATTTTCACTTTTTGCAGGACAAAGGGTCATAGAACCCTCAACCAAACTGACGTAGCCTCAAAGGCTCCTCTTCACAACAGCAGATTAAAAACCAGAGGAACAAATAAGGTAAAGGATCCATCAGACCCAAATAACAGGACTTGGGTATGGACCAGAGGACACGAACAACTTGCTCCTCCTCCACCTGCACAGATTCCCTTGGAGAACCAAGACACGCGCCATCCAACGCTAGGGAGCGGGAAGCTACACAGCTATCGCCAACGCCAGGACACAGCCGCTCCCCACCCTGGCTGCCAGCAGGAATTCTGGGAATGTCAGTGCAAAGCCCAGCAGCCACCAGGTTGCTTGGTCTCCCGCAGATGCGTGTGCAATTCAGGGGTATGCAGCCATTTGGTCACACCACTCCTTGCTGAAGGAGCAGCCCTAGGCCCAAATTCCACAAACAACTCATTTATCAGCCCTCCACTAAAGAAAAATTACCCGGAAGCTCAAAGGTTGTTATTTAAATGCTGATGGCTGAAAGCATGTGGTTTCTCTAAAGACTTGGACAAATATAAATATAAAAGGGAAAAATAAAGGGTCTTTTCCTCAAGATTTGTCCACATGGGTGTATACAAGATAGGCCTTAATGTGCTTCATCTGTGCTGTGAGCTGGCTGGATGCAAATCACCTCCAGCCCAAAAGCCTTACAAATTACACCAGCACAGCTCCAAGCCCTTGGAGAGGCAGAGCTGTCAGGCTGGGCACCACACTGTGCTAACGTAGCTACGTGGCTTCCAGGATTGGCACTGGGTCACGGCCAGGCAGCTCAGAGTGCAGGCAGGGCAAGCACAGGTCTGCCTGCACACATCCGTGGAGGCATGTCCTAAGAAAGCAGTGCTGGGAAGACTGTTCTGTCTTTAAAAGAAGAAGGGGGGGGGGGGGGGGGAAAAAAAAAAAAAAAAAAAAAAAAGCTTGGTACAGATCACCTGAGAGGTGGCTAATCTTACTGCTCTCACATTCATTTCTTCACCTCCCACATGCACCACAGGTTTTGCATCAGCAAGAGGTGAGCCAGGAAAGAGAGATAAAAAAATTGGGCAACTCATGCACCTGTGGGCTCCCCAGCCACCTCCTGCCTTTGGGATCGGATGCTCCAAATAAGGCTTGTCTGGCAGATGTGTGATAGGGCTGCATCCGTTCCAGCTCTGCTCAGCCAGGCCCAGCACCATCCTGCTCACAGCCCGGGGACGTTAGTTTGCAGTCAAACCTACCAAGCCCAATTCAGGTGACTGACACAAAACACATCCCGGGTCTCACACCACGCCAAGGAATGCCGAGTGGGAAATATGACCCAGCCTGGATAAGAGAACATCCTCCTAGCAAGTTCATTCCATCAACAAAATGAAAATGAATGGTAATGAAAGGAAAATGCATATTCCTGCTCACAAAGAGCAACGCCGATTGTTATTCCAACCTGTTCTGAAGCAAGGAAATACAGGAATGTCTCTGCTCGCAACACGTGGGAAACCTGGGGATAGAGGTTCCCAGTTCTGCTGATGCTTCCGCCCACCCCACGCTCTGATAAGATAAAGGTGCCGGGCCAGGTGTCAGCTTTTGTTAGGTTGGTTGGAAAGAAAGTAAAAACAGCAGTTTAGCAAAAAAGTGGCAATACATAAAAAAACAAACAAAATACCCACCCCAAACGAAACCCCCAAACCAAACAACAACAACAAAAAACCACCCCAAACAAAACCAAAACCAACACAAAACTGAAAGAATTAAGTCTACAAAGGCACAAAAATGGCTGAAAAGGAAGTGTTGCCATCAGGTATAAAAGGAATGGAGAAAGGCGGGGGGGGGGGGGAATCACCTCCCAGTTTTCTCCACAGAAAAGCTAACATCATGAAGATTTTTCTTTCAGCTTTGGGAAATACACTGCAAGCTCCGTAGCTGGTTGGAAGACCAGATGGATGGTCGAGTTTGGGACACCAAGTTCTGAAGAGAAACTGTGAGTTGAAAACCAGCTTCTAATTTGCAACGCTTAAAATCAAGGGCAGCACATGCTTGTTTTTAAGAAAACCAAGGACAGAGTAGGGAGAGGTCTGCATTAAGAGGCAGGTGAGCAATACTTGCTATGACTTTTCTATGTCACTGCTCCAAAGGCTGTGTGTACTTGTGCCTCAAAGTACTTGTGGTCTGCAGCCTTGGCTTCAAACCAATCTCTTTCCTTTAAGTATGTTTGACTCATCACATTTCATAGTTTCATTTCCAGCTAGCCAAACCTGTACCTCCTCAGTGCTGCTGAAGGTGGCAACACCTTCTTTAATGAGGCATATGACTGCTGTTTCATTACAATGGCATCCATATAAATACATGCAATATTCATCAATCAAAAAAGTTGAAATTCTTCCTGCAGTGAACACCAAGTGAGGATTATGCTAGAATAAACTCTTAAAATAAATCAGTGGTGTACACCCGAGCCTTACTTCAAGTTGTAGCAAGAGATCCACCCTCTCCAAAAATTGAGCTCATCTGAACAAAAAAATCCTGCCCAAGAACTTTAGTCAACACACATGAGGATCTGCCAGAAGACCACCCTCGTTGCCCAATCCGCTATTTCAAAAAGCCAACCCAAATAAGCCACAAATTACCTTAATATAGGACCGTTCCACCTTTCTTGGACCCAAAAAAAAAAAAAAAAAAAAAAAAAAAAAAAAGCATTGTTTAATTGCTCTCTCATTCAGGGTGTCACTTAAGAGATACCACAGCACCTTCCCTTTGGTGGAAGGACAGCAAAAAGCTCTACCATGATATTCTCCAGCTCGAAATGCCCGTTACACCCTCACCATGTATCCCTTTTTAGTAGAATGGGTCTTTTCACACAGAGCATCCGGCTTACAACGCCTTTTTTTTAATTTTTTTGAGGGAAGGAGTGGGAGGACAATAGAGCCCTTAATGTGCAGTGACATCATTTTTGGCTACAGTCCCACCATCCAGCCTAAAGCAAGCCAGACAGAAGACCTCCACAGGGGCCCTTCTCTAGGAGCCGCAACACTACATTTCAAAAGTGACCCTTTGGCAAGCATGGAAGGGGTGCCCCAGCACAACAACAGGGTCCTTGCACTGTTACGACTACAAAAAATGGGGCAAGGAGGCTCTTGCAATCACTGTGCAGACAGCTTGCCCTGTTCAGACATGAGGCCCCAACCCTCCTGCTCCACGGGGCAGGAGCTCAGATGGGATTTGAGCAAAGTGGGATCCAGCAAAGCCAGTTAACCCTGAGGAAACTGATCTGTCCAGACTGTTCAACTGCCACTGACCTGAGAGCAGGCCATGTCCCCAGGCCAGAGTTAAGGGATAGAGAATTTGCTTCACAGCCTAACGGGTAACACAACAGAGGTAACAGGACAATGGCCAGCATTACAAAGAGTAGCAGGAAACACTCGAAAGAAATGTGCATTTAACCATGCAGGTAGTGGCAATTTTCATTAAAAGACCTCTAATGGGTACCAACCAAGAGAAGGAGAACCAGGCATGCTGTACAGACCTGGGAAGAGATGGTTCCTAGCCTCAAAAACTCATGACCTGAACATACAAATGCTTCTCCTGATTGACATACAGAGGTCAAAGACACAAAAAGGGCTGCAAGGACAGGATTCCTCTTCCCTACCTTTAAAACTCTCCGATTTTAAAGATGTCCAAGCCTACTCAGTCAACGAGGAGGGGCAGGCACCTCCAAGGAAAGCTCCATCCCAGCTCTAGACACCCCATCCCTAATGAAGTCATAGAAGCGAAAGATGACGAGCTTGGTTCAGACATCTGAAAGCTTCTTTGCAGGAGAAGAACTCCACCTCGACTGTCTGCCCAACACAGCAGACGGCCGGGACAGGGTGGGAAACTGTCTGAAGTCTCCACAAGCCTCAGGGTAACTCCAGCATTACCTGTTGTGTGCATATCAGCTACACATCTTTGTCAGACTCATCGGACCACACTTCCACCTAGGATGGCTCCTGACTGAGTAGCTGCGCTGGCTTTCCTGAATACCCCATTCAACAACTCACCAGTTCATCAACTAATTTCCCAGTTCACCATCTCCCCCTTTCTTCTCACAAAGCATGACTGCCGTCTCATCCAATTCTTCCCCTCTGCTGGTCTGTCAGGTGGTGGGGTCAGACCTCACCTCTAACACAGGCACCTGGAAGCCCACCTGAATCACTGCTTCTCCACTCCACAGTCTCTCCTATCAATCTTTCTAACTCTGACCTCACTCTCCTTCCAATCTCAGGTGCACCACTTCAGGGCAGTCTGTCTTTCCCTCTCAAAGCCTTGGCTTTCCTCCCCACCTTTGGCTCCTTCACCGTCTCAGAGAAAGGAGGCTTTGGATCCTGGGCCCTTTTCCACCTTGAACACACTCCTGCAAAGGTCAGAGAATATTTAACCCACCACTCTTCAATAAAGCGGCCACTTCTAGCAGCTCCTGTGATGTCCCAAAGCAACAGAAGAGGGCAGAGAGGAGCTGCCAGAAAGAAGCATGCAGCATTTGCTCTGAAACCCATGGACACTGGTCCCAGAGTGGAAGTGTCCGTCATGCATGAAATACTCCTGGTTTCTACACACATGGGCTCACAAACAGCACACCAACGCAGCCAGCTATGTGACAACTCCATCCAAGCAGAGCCAGACCTGCCTGCTGCATTCAGCATTCAAAGCCCTGGAGTTGCCCCAGCACAACGCAACTGGGAAATACTGGTTGCTGAGGTCATCTCAACATCCCTTCCATCCCCCAACTCCGCAGCAGCAAAATCCACATGTTTTCCTTGCTAGAGTGAGCACATGACTTGAATCACCTGAAAACAGTGTTTCTCCACCAGAAAGCTGTATTTTGTAAAATCCCCAAAGTGCCCCAAGGGGACTGGCAAAGGATCCTCTCATGCAGGTGACACCCTTCTCCATGGGCAAAGCAGTAGAGGTCTGATATTCCTGTACATCCCTACAATGAGGGCTAGCACAAGGGCAAGTACCTGGTCCCACAGCTGCTAGGGGTAACTTCTTGTGATAATATGCTACTTCTCCCTTAAATCTGAGACACACCCAGAGCCCTGGGTGCCTAAATGAGTAATTGCATCAGAAACCCCAGATGCAGAGCCTTATCACCTCCTGTTTGACACTGCCGCACAGGACCAAATCATTCCCACAGCAAACTCGGAGCAAGAGCAAGAGGGGAATGGGAGAAGCAGCAACCTCAGAAGAATCATTTGGCTCTGGTCCAGGTAACTCCAGGGCTCAGGAAGCATGTTTCTAATAATCAAGGCTTGCTAGCTGGTTAAACGTATCATCTATGCGACACTGCTGCTGTTATTAAATACAAGACTGTATTTATTACTGTGGAGGACTTTCTGTAGCATCAGAAACTTGGCTCTCTTCATATACTTCAAGACTATTTTGGGGGCAGGGGGTAGGAAAATAAAAGAGAGAGCGAGCATGCAGGGTAAATGAAGCATGAAATAAAAATTGTTGAAATTGGCTCACGCATCTCCTGATAAGATCATAGGAGTTCAGAAAGAACTGCAGCTCTACTGGTGAGAAATCCAACCATTGACAAAATGCATCCACTCAGGGAAAAAAATAGGAAGTTAAATAGACACTTAAACACACAGAGCACTTGCTAAAAATGCCAATTTTTTTGAACAGTGAAGTCCAGAGTATTTTTGTCTTAACATAATTCTGATCCCAGCAGCCAAGGCTTGCACTCTTGGCATCAACAGTCCTCTCTGCAGGCTCATACAAATCAATACTCAAAGTATATGGATCTCACACACTAAGACTGTGAATCTGGAGATAAATTTGCCTATGTAGCTGCAAAACCAGTCTGGGTCACATCTCCCCACACCACCTCATCCCATGAAGTTCAGCTCTGGACTGAAATTATCACTTTGAGGGTCCTCAGACCTTTTCAGGCTGCTATTGGCAATTTCACTGCAGACCGAAACTACTCATTCAGGGGTCTGTAGAGCACCTGGGCAATAACCACCTGCTTCACTGCACTCGGTCACCTGGTGGGAAGGGATGGCTTTCCTTGGGGCAGCCATAGGGTTCTCAGCACCAGCTCTGAGCCCTGCTCCTAGGTTAGTGGCTTGTCCCTACTGTTGTAGGATGGCTCAGCCAGCAGAGAGGCAGCTGCAGAGCTGTGAAGTGCTTCCGACTCTTTGGGGACCTGAAATCATGGCTCTATCTACATGATCCATCCCTGCATGCAAAACCTAAGCCCTCAAGTACCTCGCAGACACAGATTACCAGAGTTGCTTGAACAGGACAATGTTAGACTGGCTACGGCAGCAGGATACCATTTTGGGAATACTCACTGCCTCCTTTTGACAGCCCTTCTGAAGCTTCATCTGTTTGTTCACACAGCGAAGTGCTTCATGCTTCAAAAATCACATCAGCCTTTTAGCATCGTCCAGCAGGTAAGGCCCTCCCTGCCATCCCTCTCAACCCAACTGAAGCCAAATCTGGTGAACAGGGAAGCCTGGCACCCAACACCAGCCTCAAAAGTAACATCACGCATGCTGCAAGGCAGAACTTTCTCTCATCAGCAGCACACACAGCTCCTCACTGCTGCCTGCCAAGCATCCCAAACTTCTCCCACAGAGCTGAAACCCAACAGCAGGCCCCACACAACACCCCTCGCTCTCTTTTCTCCAAAGCTTTTGTGCTGCACAGAGCAAAGCTCGCGGTAACAGTGAGCTCTGTGCAGTGACACCATCCCTTGCACCTCCTGCAGAGCATAGTGGTGCACGCAGCTCCAGAAGACCTCTGCATTCTCTGCTGAGAACTCCTATGTCCCCCCAAGCTAGGGCTCTCCCTAGACGTGGCACTCTGCAGCCACCAATAGTTTTCCCCAGGATGCTGGTGACTACCACATGACGTACTAGCAAGGGAACACCCAGCCTCCAAAAAATTGAGGGAAACTGTTCCCAATTTTTAACAAAAACCCAGGAAGTAACGAAACTCTCCAAAGAAAACGCTTGCACTTCGACTCCAGCAAGAAACTGGTGGGAAATACCTCTGGAACAGAGGTGACTTCGCTCTCTGACCTGCTGTCCTAGCACCCAGAAGATGCATAAGCCTTTTTCAAAAGCTGGAGTGGATTCAAACAGCTGCAGTTAGCTACTAGCTAGGGAAGCTGCCTGTACTTACACATCTACCGTAGTGCCCCCAGTTCTGAAAAAAGATCAAACTAGAGTTCACCAGGAGGCTGTTGTAACTTGAAATAGGTCACTGGGTGTTGGGATCTGTGGTTTCAGCAACGCACGCTTTGGGAGCTTAATGGCAGCAGCTACTCCCTCTTCTGCTAAAGGCAAGCCCATTGCCACAGCCTTAACTCCCTCAGAAGCTGCCCCTCGCCTCCAGCAGGGATCCTCTAAGAGACTGTGCTCCCTGCCAAGCCCAGCTACGCTCTATCACACCTCCTGCGCCACTTCATCTGTTCTGGAAACGCTCGGTGCTTCCTTTTGTCAGTACTTGTCTGTCAGGTAGGCAGTTCTGCCAAGAACCTTAAAGCAGTTGCAAAGCTCTCCGCAGTTGCACATGCAAACCCTCTTAAGAAATAGCCAGAAGGTTTTGCCTAATGTAAGAGCGTAAACAAACTTGTTACATGCTAATCACCAGGTAGGCCACACACCCTTCCCCTCCCCCAGCCCCCAAATCTGCTAAAAGGACAGGAAATATAATCGTGGTCACATACCTTTGCTTCCTCGTTGATGTCCCAAGTGAAGGATATGGCGTTGTATGCTATCTCCTCAATGTTACTGATGGTGTTGAAGCTCTCCTTGTAGTCAGCTGTTAGAAAGAAGGATGCATGAGGGAGAGGAAGAGACGATACCATCTGGAGTCCTTAATCACACAAAGCAGCCAGAAACTGCAACTCCTCAGTAACCCCTTGGGGGCAAACGAAGCTGAACTGTATTTAAGAACGGATCATTAAAAAGGCTGGAAATGGTCCTCATACAAAACCAAAATACAACAAACAGGAGGAAGGAGGAAAATGGTACTCGGCAGAAATTCCAAACTAGAAACTCCAGTGAGAAAGGCAGACATCCCAAATATCCCACGTCCTGTGCCATAGCCTGCTATGTGCAGGAAACTCTGCCCTGTACAGCAAGGGCATAAGCTCTCAATAAAACTCCTTCAATAACAAACAAAGATTTGCATGCGCGTCTGCTTTAAGTGCCAAGTGATTAATCCCTGCGTTTATTCACAGAAGGAAGGGACTAGCAGTACAACCCAGCCTTCAGCCAGAGAAGGCTGGAAGCCAGCCAGCCCCAGCCTTGTCTGCAGACAAGTGGAAATTTGCAGTGTTTTCTTTTTTTATGTGTACCAAAGACCAGTTGTGAGCAAAGCTGTGGGAAGGAGGATCATTAGTATCAAGGTATTTCTACGAGGATCTTGTCCTTTGGAGAAACACAATATTTAGGACAGCCAGAGAGTCTATAAGCTGCCATTCAGGTACAAGGACCAGGATATGTCAAAGCAACTTAGTTTGGAGGGGGGTGTTAGATCTCCCAATGCAAAACCGTAAACTCAGACTGGTCACCAACCAAAATCCTCGAAAAATCAGCCTGTTTAAGGAGTCCTAAAAACTACAGCATTAGCTCTAAGTAATCAAAAGCTCTCTCCAGGCTTTCAGCAAAGCTATGGATAGCAGACACAGTGGTCCAAAGGTTCCTTAAAATAACAAAGCTTTAGCAGAAAACCAAACCTTGCCAAGGAATTAGGTTTGGAGTTTGACATCAGCAATGAGAATGTTCCTCACCTATGTCAATGCATCTTTGTTTGGCTGTGTGCTGTCTTGAGTGCCAGTATTTCCAGTGCCTGAGCTGATCTTCTCTTGTTTTGTCTTCAGCAAACACGACCATGATGACACTCTGAAAGCAGAAGTAGTAAGATTAAAAAAAAAAAAAAAAAAAAAAAAAAAAATCAAAAACAAAAAAAAAACCCAAAAAAAACCAAAACTAAAACCCCACAAAAAACCCCCACAAACATGTGGAAGAGAAAAGGCCACAGAGTACATTTGTTTTGGAAGTTCTCCTGGGTATCAGGTTTTCTGCTTTAGGCTTTCCAACTTGACACACCACAGTATACCTGGCATACCACTGCCAAACAGGAAGGCAGACGGAAGCGCTTTCTGGGTCATAAACAGAGATGAGCAGAACTGCTCTCCTAACTGGAGTTCAAGGATCTCATTCCAGATGTTGCATCACCTTTACACAAGTGCTGACACTACTTCTTAACAGACTGAGCCAGGATGGGTTGGTCTGGAAGTAGGTGGACAGCAAAGGAATGAACACTGACGTAAGAGAGCAGGTAAGCTGGCCTTAGTGCTGATGCTCTGGTTTAGATTACTGCACTTTGGGAGAGTTTAAGGCTACCATTGTACACACCCTCTTTCCCAAGAAACCACAAGAGCTGTCACTCACTCGGACTTTACTGATAGGGTGATGGATTCCTTCACTGCTGCTGACTTCTTTCAGCGTGATCGGGTAAAATTGACCTTTATTCAGGTAAGTCATCGTGCTGTCCCCAGGCTTCTGTCGGAGCGACTTGGAGGCTTCCAGAGTGTATTCAAAGTTATTCCTACAGAGCGAAGAGGGCAGTGATTGCTAAGGCATTTTCCTGGAAAGCCGATTAAATGTTCCACATTTAATTTGGAGAAATTCCAAAGTCATTAGTTGACTCATTAAGCCATCAACAGGCAAGGAAGTTGGAAAACAGGATGAGCCCCTTTTTCAACCATTTCCTTCATGAATGAACATTTAAGAGAAGTTCTTGGCAAGCTAAATCCCAAGACACATCAGCAGGCAAGACTGGAAGCTCCCTATTCAGGCTGAGAGCAGCAAGCTGCTCTCATGGAACAGAAAAGTATCAATTAGCAATTAAATGAAATTCACAAGCTAATAAGCCATTCAGTGGCCACAGTCTTCTCCTCGTCCCTCTTGGTCAACTGCAGCTAACGAAACAACTAGTTTATTGCCCTCCCTTGGGGTTCAGATGGGTTTCATGCTTCCTATTTCTGCTGTAGATTTCCATCAGGGAGAGAGCAAGGCAAGCAGGCCAGGGAGAGGGATGCAGCCAGAAGCCAGCTACGAGACCACTGCAGAGCTGACAGACAGCACTGCATCTTCCCATGGGAGAGGGAGTTGGTACAAGGACATCAACTGAAACAGGGTGGTATTGAAACGGGGTGGTATTTCCAACCCTGCATGTAGTTTTCCTTAAAGATACAGGTAGGATTTTCAACTGCAAAATTCAAATGAGCAGGCACTGTTGTGGTTTTGAGATTCACAGCATCCCCAGTGCCTGATAGAGGCTCAGTGCAGAAGGGAGTGAGCTGTACTGCTTGCTTGTGGACAAACCAACTGTAAGTGAAGAGGAGGGCATAGGCAAGCAGGGGGCTTAAAGCATTACCCAGAAATGCTGTCAAACACATAATCTTCTGAATTCATGTTGGCCATCCGGAGATTCAGTTCAGTAGGAAAGAAAACCTGGGGTAGACACAAAACAAAACAATACAACAATTAACACAGCAACAACAAGAAAAGTCAAGATTAAACAGACACTCGTTACCACAGAACTCTGGCAGGCAAACTGATCATCAGATAACAACTGATTTTTGGTCTGTACAAACAGGACACTTGAGCAAGGTTTTAATCCAAAACTTTTGGGTGTCAACTAAGCACAACATCTCACAAGCCTTCTGAGTCAGCTTAGGGCAACGTTTTAAAGCTTTCCCAAATCTCAAAGAAAGGGCATAGCTACAGAGTTCCTTGAGGTCTGGCTTAAAAATCAAAACACAGTTACACTGTTGTTTTCAGTTGGTACCATAAAACAAAAAACATGGATTTTCATCCAGGTTTAATTTTCACTCAAGGCCCCTAAATAAACCAACTGTTTTCCACTGACATGCACCACACCTAGAAACTGGCAATAAGGAAGCTTACAGACATAGTCACTTCACTTTGGTACCTGCAAAGGCACTGCAGAGTGCTGAACTCTTGCAAAACCTGGCCTAGCGCTGTGGATCAAGATAACTATTTCCACACTCTGCAAGCCGAAGGCTCTGTCACTACTAAGACTAGTCATTTGCTTTTGATAATGATTTCATGTTGTGAAGGTTTTATTTACTAAGTTATACTTATGCACCTTTCTGAGAAAGTCTTCTATTCCTAAAGCACTGGACAGATTTCTGGCTCACGTAACAAGAACAATTAAAGATGGAACTGGATCTCTCCATCCAGATCAAGATACACACACATACACACAGCTACTGCCTCTCTTGGTACCTCTTGCACGCCCTCCTTGAAAGTCTCTGAGAAGGTGGAGTCTGGTGTTCGCCTCTGGGAGTTTTGAGGCTGGGTGTTGGAACTGAACTGGTCGGGATTGAGGTTCCTGTCGAAGACCACCACCCGCTCGGGGGGCTCGGGGTGATAGACGCTTGGTGGGATGCCCACTGCAAAGCCATGGGGCTGCGTCTCCGTTTTGATGGAATGGGTGGGCATCGTGGCAATTGAAACAGTGACTGTTGTGTCAGGGGTTGTAAGGTGGCCTCTCTTGTCCATGCCCATCTGGGGCGTGTGTGGAAGGACAATATTGAAAGGCACATTTTTCAGAACCTGGACTCTGTTTTCTCCACCAGAAATGAGCGACTGTTCTGTCACATTTGGGATGCTGTTCCTTTAAAGGACAAAGAAAAAAAATCATGCATAAATTATACAGTTCATTTTCTCATTAAACAAGAGGTAGAAATACTTCTCAGCGTTTTGGACAAGGAGAGCTGATACCAACTCTCCTGCTTGTGCAGAACAGCTCAATCCTAACCTGAAAAGCTGAGAAACTCATTCAAAAAAGAAACGTCACCCGCTGCTAACAACCCCACCTTGGAGATGAATTACCCTGGAGCAAAGGGTGAGGCTTCATTGCCCAGATCCTCTCTGCTTGGAAGACAGTGGTCCAAAACTAAGCGCTTTGAGGCCCTTCCCACCACGCATCAGCACACACAGGCTCCATGAAACTGCTCTTTGGCAGATGGAGAAGGACTGAGAGCAAGGTTGCTGCTCCTCTGCCCTAGGACTGCACGCCACCCGGGAAGCACTAATAGGGAAATTACAGCCCTCTTTCATGCACAAACCCCCGAGAAAAATCCACACTGAGACTCCCTGGAGTGGTTTGCATAACTTCACACTCTCCACCCCACCACACTCATTTCTGCCAGGACGACACTAAGATCTGTGGCTGAGCTGACCTCATACCTAGTAGCCACTAAGTCAGCGTGCCCTCCCTTTCTCCCTCCCCACAATGTGGTGCTGCCCTCTCCTTTGCATCAATTCTGACGCTCCCCTGTCCCCTTGGTGAGCCAGTTTGGCTTGTTCCACTGGCAGAAAACTAGCCACTTCTTTTTTTCCTGCTAGGTTATGGGTCAGTGGAAGACCAGAGCTGGTATGAGGGGAGCAGTGGGAACACATGGCTGGGAACCAGACCGCTCTTCTCAACGAGTTGTTCAATCAGCTCAGCCAGACCACAAAACCTCACCTCGAGTCCTTAAAGCATTCTAGTCTGTCCAAAGGAAGAGGATGGTAGGAGTGGAAGCCTGGCTTGAATGAACCTCACATTCGTAATATTTACTTAATCAGTATCTTCTTCTGCTTGGGAGGCACAACAGAGGGAGGGCAGGAAGAGGAAGAAAGAAAGGAGTTCCAGAGGATACAAAAGAAGTCCACAAACAATACAAAACTAAAACTAAATCACAAGCACTTTGAAGACCTTCACTATCAGTCCATGCACAAAGAAGCAATGCTGCTGGTGCCTGAGAACAAAATCAGCAGCGAGCAACTGAGGCAACCGCATGCAAAAATAAAAGGGTCGTCACCTCTGCAGCCTTGGGAAGGAGTGCCTGTGCTACCAGGCTGTGCCTAGTGTTAAGAACAACAGCTTTTGCTGACTGTATTACACCAGTACATAGAAAGCAGATGGATGGCGATGAGAAGCAGTTTGGGCCTTAGCTCTCTACATCATGGTCCAACCCCCATCCTGTTCCTGGGGCAGCACAGGAATTTGGGGCACAGAGTAAAAGCAAACAATTTCTTTCTTCCAGCAAAACACTCCAGTGCAGCAAGTTACTTTCCTTCAGCAGCTTTGGTGGTCTAAGAGGGAAGGGAGATAAGCAGACACGCAATAATGAAAACTAATACCTTTTGCTATGGTCTTGGTCAGGATGTTCTACCTCTGGTTTAGCTGTTGAAGACCTCCTCTCCCTTGGAACCTAGGAAATACAAGACATACAATAACTGCATTCTTCCATTCTTCCTCCCATACAAAAAAAAAAAAAAAAAGAAATTTAGCTCCTCAAAACACAGCCATTCAGTCAAATTAAGAAAGCATCGCCCTCTGACACCAGCCATTATTAGCATTACAGCTTGACCAATGTTTGCACGGCTTTGAGATGCCAGGCCCCCGCCCCAGGTGATGCCCCACAGATCCCCATGTAGCTGACCCGGCCAGCTGTGCCAGCCCTGGGCTCCTGCCAGTGCCAGGCAGTGGGAAAACTGGTGCAGAGAACTGGTCATCCCTGGCTGGAGCACAAGCACCAGGGTGAACAGGACCAGGAGGAGAGCCCCAAGGTTCGCGGTGGCAGTGCAGGTTTTATCTTCTGCAGGCTGGCAGGGTTCAGCTTGCTGGGTGAGCTCAAGGCTTGTGAAAGGACGCTGCTCCACAGCCCGTTCCCATGAACACATGCTCTCTAGGCCACTTCCTCTAAGACCACTCGAGGCTTTCCTTTCTCCTCAGAGACCAGGGGATTCGGGGAGGACTGGGGTCAGTAAGTGTATTGGGATGCTACAGCTCATTGTTGTGCATGGCCGTGTACAACATGCTGGCCCAAACTGTATTAAATCTTTTATAAAGGAAATGTAACCTGGATTTAAGACAGCTCAATACTGCTCCTCATATTTTATGCCATGGACTGGATTTGCCCTGAAAACACCACACACCCACCGATCACACAAGCCACCTCGTCCACACACACAGACACACGCCATTTTCCTGGCTCTGCTGCAAGGCCAAAGCGTACAGAAGGTGAACTCTTCGACCTATGGCAGCTCGACTCAGAGCACACAGCCAGCGCCCCAGCAACCCAGACAGCTCTCGCCACCGCTGGCACGAGCCCACGGTGCTCAGGTCCCCTCGACTGCACAGCAAGTCCACATAAGCTCCTCTGCGAACACACACATGGTGCCCAGGACTTTTGTCACCCCCAACACACCTCCTGAATGAGCAAAGCAAACACTTTGCGGTGTAAGGGGGAGTAAACTCCCACCACTTTCCTTTGCTGAAGCCTGCTCAGATACCGTCCACGTTTGCCAGCTTGGGTGCAACACAGGGAACCACCGCTTTACTGCTTAACTTGAAGTCTAATGGCATACCTGCATGAACAGCATACTTCTCTAAACAGCTCCCGACTAAAACCTAAGTCCTGGCTCTTCCACATAACCTGGAATCTCCAATAACACCAGAATTGTTGGATTTTCCACAGTAACCAGCAAAATTTGGCGAACCTCCAGCTGGAGACTGCTAGGAGGCTGACGCTAACTAGTCACTGGAAAACAAGGGTCTTCCAAGCTGCGTTTGGCCTCAAGCCCAACACTCCCACACTCTAGATTTTGATCAAAAATTTGTTTCCCATAAGGCCTTATTAACCACAGTTGAGCTATCAGGGTAGCCCATTAGTCAAATGCAAGAAAATTTGAATTGTTTAGTTTTGTTGTTTTGTGGGATTCTTTTTTTATTTGTTTGGTTTTTGGGTTTTTTTTTTTTTTTCCTTAATACAAAGGTGATCTCATCGGCTGCCTTTAATATTGCAGAGGGGGTGTATTAGAAATGACTAGACGTCGTCCCTCTAGCATTACTTCATAACAGCCCTCAATAAATCTTTCAACCTCTAACCATTTTGCTTCACGCCAAGTGTGCTGCATACTTGTTCTTCCACTGATTTTTCTGTACACCCGCTGATACCCAAACATAAGAGGAAACCCCAAATTCGACATTAACGTACAGCAAATCCCTTCTGCTTTGCCAAGCGTGAAGGATCAGCATCAACGTTCTCTTTGTAATCTACAGGTTTAGAAACCAAAATTGATTTTGTGGATTAAAATTGTTCTTGTGAAAGTGTTGGGTTTTTTTTCCAAGAGCATAGCAAGTGCAGGCACAAAGCAGAAAGTCAGTTTTCTCACAAAACTAGCTGAATAACATCCACGTCAGTGAGTTTGTGGCATTTTGTCGTGTGTGTGTGTGGAGTGCTAATCTCCATATTAAGCATTACAAGAATATTTTGATACATAAGACATGTTCAACTCTTAAAAAGACAGGCAAGGATTTTGTATGAACAAGGCAGCCTTTCCTTGTGCTTGAAGAACATACCGAGGCTGGCAATTGCACTCACTACTGTTAAAAGACACTAACCAAAGTGTCAGGCACGTGAGCCAAGTCAGCCTCCTGGCCTCCCTGCACGCTCAGCAAAGAAAAAACAGGCATCTCCACCCGGTGAGCCAGGCCACTGTAACGCAGGTGTGTAACACAAGCAGGACGCCTCCCTGCCTGGAAATGCCTGCTGGTCTCCATTTACTTGGACATGGACTGGAGATAACTACCCTGGCTTAGACTTCTGGTATTTAGGAGAGAAAGGTCAGCAGAATGTATCCCACGCAAACCAGGTTATCTGTTCAACTGCGTTCAATTCACCTGTGAGCATCTAGGAAGGCACATGTCTCTGAGAAGATCATGAATGCTGGGGAAGACAACCACAGTTGTCAAAGGACTAACAGATTATGGCAGCTGAAGCTTATTGAAGGTTAGAGGGATGCAGACAGCAACTCCTTCAGGTGGACACTTCTGCCCCACACACCACCAAAAATCTGTAGTTATAGCTTAGTATCAGCTCAGGTGGCACATCAAAGCCCCAGCAAAAGCCAACGGTCCCACCAGAATAGGGATCACGTGAGCAAAAGGAGAGAAGTTTCTTTCTCCATGTGTATTTACATTCAGATAGGGACAGGCTCCCAAAGTCTCATTCTTCATGACTATTTCTATAATACAGTGCGTCCTGCAGAACCTGGCGTCGACAGGCAAAGCACAACTGAAGCTTTTGACCCATTACATTAAGATCCAGAGGATCTTATTTTACTGAGCTAAAAATAAACTGATTTTCAGAAAAAGGGACATGGAATTTTTTCCATTTAAAACCCACATAGTTTAAAGTCTTCGTGATCTATTCATAGCTTCTGTAAAATCCTCTAGCAAATGACACCTTTTCCACAGGTGGAACAAGAGCTCCGCTGGCTGCCAGAGCACACCCACACCAATCTACCTTGTAGTAATCATACAGCAGTCCGAGGGCAGCTGCGCTGTCTTCATCACCATTGATGCTCATCATAGCTTTGGTAGCTGCTGTAAGGGGATTTTCAAGAAAGGTTTTCCAGGCCTCATCTTCACTGGTGTAAGGACGTCTCTGAGAGTAGAGAGAGTCATTCTGAAGAACCAACACGGGTCTTTTACTTGAATCATAAAAAAAAAAAAAAAAAGGAGGAGGAAAAAAGAAAAAAAGCCACCTGTTAGAACACATGAAAAACATTCCTGAAGTTCTTCAAAATTAGCTGCCCCAGTTTCACAGGGTTCATATTCTGATTCTGTGCACCGCAAGGATTAGTCAACACAAAAAGCCCAGAAACCTAATTCTGATCTCACTCACGCTCAATGTAAATCAGGATTAATTTGACCAAACTCAGCTGGATTACACCAGCCTATATAAAATTGCAAAGCTGTTTAAGAGCACCACTGACCTGCTCACGCTCTGAATCCAACCCAGGAAAAGTTACATGCACTTACTGGCCTACCACCTACCAAAGCTCTAGCACATCCTACATAATACTACCGAGCCACAACCTGCTCCGGTTTCTGCATGGGGCTAGAAAATGTGAATTAACGAAACATCTCTTTCCCCCAGAGCTTTCCCTCTCGGAGTATATCTGAAAACACCACCTAGAAGCTGCTGATTAGTTATAGACTACACAGGGAAATTGGTCAAAGGGACCTCAAATCAACCTGGCAGTGATTTTTTTCTGACAAGAGAAGCCAGAAGACTTACTGCCTGGTTACTGTTGAAATAATCTGTGACACAAGTTTGAAGCACCCTCAACAGATGACTGGGAAAAAAGAAAAAAACTGGAGTTTTTCCTCTTTATGTTGTAGTATATATATAAAAAAAATTATATTTACTCTGAACATATTGAGACTGCTGGGAACAAGACGACTTGGACCTTCTGCCCACAGGTGAAAGTGGGACATCTGTAGAAAATGCTGTCCTACCAGCTTAGGCACCTTACTATTCTTTGGTTCTATTGCTAAAATGTACGCTTCATCTTTCAAGTCAGCTCAAGCTAATGTTGTTTAAATCTGACTTTTAAACCAGTTCAAACAGCTTTCTTTCCAGCGCAAGCGTAACATTAGTTTACTGCAGATTGGCAGTGAGAGGAGGGAGGCTTTTTTATTGTCTTAAGTAATCCCAAACTCAGCATTTTTTTATGAATTGATAATAGTTTAAAATAAATAAAGAATTAAAAAAAAACCCCAAGCCCCACAAAAACCAGTTCCCCACCACCATCACACCCCTTCCCCAGTAGATAAGCACTCTTCTCATCTATTTACCCAGATGCATTCAGAGATTGAAATATACTACAAATACAAAAAGTTGTGAAATATAAAGTTGTGAAATACTCTAATCACTATAATCAGCTTAACAGTATCCTACACTTATCACCACCTTCTACCAAAAAGATTGCAAAGCACTTTGCAAATTATGCGTTCGATCCTTTATCAGTTACACAAGGAGTCTCGCTGAGCTTCAATGGGATGGTTTGGCTGAGCTGAAGACACTTCAAGTGAGTGGGAGTTTCCAGGACTTGTAAGAGCGCTTTGTGGCTATAAATCAGTATTATATAGTTGGAAAAAAGCAAACAACAAAAGAGACAAGCTCTTGCACCGAGCCCTTTCTTTAGGTCTTTGTACGTATTTGTGTACACACTGACACAGGTACCAAAATGCAGCGTACCAAAACGCAGACACCTCTGGTATTGAGGACATCCACTTTCTATCAAAGACCACACAGCAGAAGATAAAGTAGAATTTTCTTTAGGGATACGGTACATGCTCCTATTCTTACACAAGATGACAAATGAAACCTCGAATATCCATAGCAAATGGGTAAATCCTCCAGTTAAAGTCACTTCATAAAGAAAAAGGCAACTGAAGTACCCTGGGTGCAGTTCGCTTGATCCATCTCTACCAAGCTGAAGGGCTAAGTCAGCCTTGCTGGGACTCAGAAGACCACTAAGCTGATTCCCTCTAGCAACGCAATGCTCAGATGGAAAGAGAGAACCAAGGGAGAACCAAAAATACCGAGAACTAAAGCAGCCATCAACCAGAAATGTAGCAAATGCAAAAACTACGTATTTTTGTGTGATTTTTTTGTCATTGTAACACTTAAATGTAATGTACATTGCCTTACAGGTAACCTACCCCCCTAAAAGCAGCGTAGAAAGAATTATCTGCAGAATTATCAAGAGAAGCACAGGGTTTGGCAGTAACTCAATCCCTTAACAGAATCACAGCTTCTTTCAGGGAAATGAGAACATATTAATAAGAGACGGCAAACATGTATTTTTCCTAAGTTTTAAGTTTCAAGATTACTGGCACGTGGGTCTGCTCACAAAGTGGTAGACATGTCCAGCAAAGGCTGGCAATAAGTTTCCTACTGCAGTTTTAATAATTTCTGAATTTTATTTTCTACGTGACCAAAGCGGAAGCAGAGGAATATTACAAAAAGCAGATACTCTCTCTTTGCCTGGGACGATCCCACAGCCCACAACGTTCTGTGTTCGGATCACAGAAACTATTCCTACTTACTTCACCCATCCAAAACCCACCCTTTCTCTCCCTCACCGTGCAATTTAACTCAAGACGTGAAGAGATCCTCAGCCGCACTGTGCTTTACACCTGGTCTTTGCACAGAGCACACCTTTAATGCTGAGGCAGCAGAGAGGATTTCTTTCGCTGGCTTCTACATGCCAGAAAAGTGAAGCTCACGTACCTAAATTACTATGGCCTCATCTATTAAGCGTCATTGGAGGTAAAAAAACATATGAAAAATCCTAATCACAGGGTGAAGTTAGTGAGCTGTTGCATTAGTCCTCTTTCTACAAAGAAGGATATTAAAAAAAAACCCTTTGGTAAAAATCCTGTGCTTTCTCTAGGAAATGAGTGCATCTGAGTCACCGATCATTCAAAACAGTCATTTTATAATCGGTTCTTCAAATCGCTTCGGAGTTACCCCGTTTTCTACTAACTGACAGCGTCCTCGGCCACCGTCTCCAGGCGGACACGGTGACAAGCGCAGAAATAAACCCAAGCCGCTGAACACCGCGAGGCATCCGTCTGCAGCGGGCGCCTCGGCATTCAGCTCCGTGAAGTGAGAGAAAACGCACTTTAAGCTCAGTTTTAGCCCTTTTAACGCCCGCTTTCGTGCCGTACGAGGCAGCCGCAGCCGAGCTCGCCGAGAGCCCCGCCTGGC
>WAAD01031067.1:494371-507079 GCA_013389945.1 Fregata magnificens
GGGCCGGGCCGGGCCGAGCCAAGGGGGGCCCGGCCGGGCAGCGGGTGATACTGGCCGCAGCCCCTTCGTTACAACGCTGGGGACGGCGCAAGCAAGGGAAGAGTAAAACTTGGCGGGGAAGGTGCTCCCCCGCCGTTAGGGGCCGCCCTGGGGCCCGGCGCCCCCCCTCAGCCCGCCCGGCAGCGCACCCCGCGGTCAAAGGCCGATTTCCTGAGGAAAAAAAACCCTCCTCCCCCCGGCCTCACCTCTCCCGCTGCACGTACAGCCTTCACGGGGGCTAAGGCGCTGGCACCGCAGCTGCAGCGGAGTCCCCAGCCCTCTTCTCCCGGCCGCGGTACGCCAGGGCTCCCCGAGCGGCCCCTCCCGCGCCCCGCTAAGGCGCCGCGCCAGAGCGGTATCGCCTCACGGGGCCCCGGCCCTGGGCTAGGGCTCAGGTAAGGTACGCGGGAATGGCCCTGGGATCGTTTTCGCACTAAAAATGGGTTTCCCTTCTCCCTCTCCCATCCCATAGAACCTTATTTCTTTTTCCTACACTAAACCCAGGTTTAGGAAAGTCTAAAAACGGGACAAGGCGCATTAATTTGCACGAGCGCTGCACCGACTGCCAAGTGCGGTGGATCCTAGCATTGTCACGTGCCTCATAGATGAACCCGGGTTTGGAGAGAAAGGGAGGTTTACGATGGATTTACTGCTGGAAATGCATCTAAATTCTCTGGTTTAACGACAGCAGCAACATTACAAATATATTGGATATATCCAAAGTGGCGCACATGAATTTAAATCAGAAAGATCTTAAGTTTCTCCTTGAGAAATAAGGGTGGGAGGTTGCTTGTTTAAGTAACAAGTTGAATCAAACCCATATAGCAACAATGGTATCTATCATATGTCAAGATGCTTCAGATAACTACCATAATTTAAAAGTATGCACACTAATAAGAGGTCTCTCCTTCTAGGTCAAAATCCCTTCCCTATTTGTACAGGATATACTCCAATGCAAAATTATAGAAGGATAATTCAAGCAGCCAACCGAAGAGAAATATGAAACTAAAGGGAACAAACTTTCAGTAAGGGTCTAATCCTGGAAGTTGCTTAATATCCTCTGACTGGATTACAACTAGCGTTCTAGAAACAAAATGCTTTGTTTGGATCTACAAACATTGCCATTAGGGTGGCAAAAGATAAATGTCATTACTGAAGTAGGATCTTGCTCTACAAAGCGAAATGAACTGATGTAATTGTTCTTTATGACATGCAATACAAGGTATTCTATATTTTTCACCCACTTTAAAATCTAATTCGACTTTACGTAGAAGAGAAAATTTCTTATCTGCTCCCACATATGAAAAAAAAGTCATCCAATTAAGACGTCAGAAAATTACATTTTTCCAAACGAGTATAACTTGCTTTGTTTCCGATACAAATTACAAAACCAACTCAAAGTTGCAAGTATTGGAAAGGGCTTCTAACTTTCTCAGGTGTTTTTCCCTCCTCATGCTCCCCACTTCTGTTCGTAGAATTCTGGGATGTGCAGACACAACCACTGCTTTCTGGCACACATGCATACATTTCATTAACAATAAAATACAATACTACCCTGTAGCTGTAAGTGACCCAGATGCAGTATGTGCTGAAGTTCAGTCACGTGTTTACATTGCACCCGAATTGCTAAAATCTTAGTAATATGCCACACTTGGTATTTTTACTTGACTAGAATTTACCATGATTTTATTCCAAATAAATCAAAGCTGTTGCCTCTGCAAAAGGGATGGCTTTTCTTAACAGCCTGATCCGCCGATGAAAACTTAGTTATCAACATAGCAATCACTTCCACATTCAGGAGACAATGATATAAACACCGGATTGTGACACCGCTGACTAATCTGCCGGTCACAATCTAGACTCTGTAACACCACTTGTAGGTGTATTTCTGTGATGTCACTAACCAGGTTGCATCATCGCTGAATAAAATCAGGCAAGAAGCACAAAGGGATTTAGCAGAGCTTTGGCTCGGGCATAAAGCCATGCCAGGCTGATGCGGCAGCACTCTGGCAGGACTTCCCTTGCCCTGCGCTGACTGGCGTTCACTCCAACAACTTCCCTCGCTCAGCCTTTTCACCTCGATCTCACTGCTCTCCTCCACCTCTCATGCCCTTCCCTTTACCTTCCCTCTGCCTCGGTCCTGCCTTCAGCGTTCTTCTTCCCTTCTTCACACATTCGTTTCCTTTTAAATGAATCCCACTCAAAACAGACAAGGAACCCCACTGAACTCATGCACCGTTTGCAACCATCTGGCCGAGCACTGTCTCAACGTGCTTGCACCTCTTCCTAGTCTGTCTTTTGACATCGCTATCTAGAGAAACTGGGAATTATTCTGGACAAGGATTAGCTACTATTATGACTTACCTAACAAATAGGGTTTTAAAGTCTCATACCTGATAATTACCATCTACACGCACTGGCCATTCACACCTGTTGTGAATGATGCAAACAAGTTGCATCAAGTTTGTAACAGTACTTTTGATTTCACAAAACGCGGCAGGGAGTCAAAACAAGATACTTTCTACTTAATCTGAACCCCTAAAATGCAAGGGCCAGGCTGCAGAGCTGGCTGTAAAGAGCAGTGAATCTTCTATACTTCTCTCCATTACGCAGCACACCAGGCAAGCTTTTCTCTTCTGCAACAGGCTTGTGGTCACTAACAACAGAGGCAGAAAAGTAAGCCCGAAGCTGATCACTGACCCCCGGAGAACTAGCCTGAAGGCATCAAAGGGCTGAAAAAAAAAGAGAAAAGGCCAAGCAGAGGTTCATGAACTCACTAGGAAGCGAGGTGAAAGCAGGCACAGTGGAAAGAAATAGAAAGGCAAGTGACAGTGGAAAAGGAAGCTGGGAGTGCCTTGTAGGAAAGAGATGGAAAAAGCTGAGGGGGGAAAAGGGTAAAGAAATAAATGAAAGCACGTGTGAAATACAGAACAGGAAAAGAAAGAGTTTGGTTTTCACTTCAGTCATATCCCTATGTGTAATCTTGCAGGCATTCCTTAAAGATTCCCCTGTTAATTCTGTATTTAGCCCCAAAGATAATGTAGAAACTGTTGAGACCATACACACTATTCAGGGGCAGGAGATGCAGCTCCATCAGCCTGATTGAGGATGCTTTGAAATGACTACAACATAAATGAATCACTTTTGCAGTAGCCTATATATTAAAAAAAGAAGTCAGCCTGAAGCCTAGAATTTTATCAAAGATAAAACCTTTAGCAGGCTCACCAGTCTCACTGAACATTTCTCGTCTCTGCTCAATATTGCCCTTCCTCTGGGTTTGACTTCTGTGTACGTAGGTCCTGCCACACAGGCCGATAGTGGTGTAGCAAGAGAACAGCGTGTGCAGCTCTTTTGCTGCATACTGTTCTCTGCCTAATCCACTTTGCTCTGCAACATGCAAACCACCCAGCTGCCCAGTTAGGAGTTATGAACGCCACGGATGTCAGTTCAGTAAACAAAAATGTTTTGTCACGATCTTGTAGCAACATAGCACAACTTAGTGTGCTGATGAGATCCAGGGCCAGGTGGATTCCTTCACATCCCAGCATCCGAGCAAGTTGCAAGCAGCGGTCATGGGGAGCCCTGCTGCATTGTGTTGAGGGACCACGGTCAAAGTCCTGCTCAGAAGCACAAGAACCAGCCTGCCTGCAGACATGAAGCCTGCCTAGCTGGCGAGAACCTGACAGCTCACCAGGAACTCACTAGCTCTGCAGTCTGATATCCTGGCCTTGAGAGCTGGGGCACCCGCATATATTTTTAGGACACGCTTCTCTTCCCTGGGCCTGTAAAGAGGTGGTGTCTTCACCCCTCTCTCTCGCAGCAGCCTCTATTCCACACCTCTCAGGCAGCCCTATCAGAGGCAGGCAATGCTCACTCAGCCAGCCACCACAGGCATCCCCCACGAAAAGGCGGCACAGAGGCACCCCAGGATCCAGATCAAGCTTTTGGATCGCAACGTTAGACACTAAACGCACTCCACGGTGTTCTCACGAGGCAATGGCAGCGTCTGCAGCCGATGAGCAAAGCCACTGCTAGGACAACAGGGAGCAGACACACAATACTTCTACAATACAGAGCAGCCATGTGAGATTATTAAGGGAATGTGCTTGTATTTTCTTTTAAAACTACCTGATGTACTGCCGGAGGCAGAGTATAGATGCTGAGGATCGGGGAGGAGTGTTCTGGCTCTGGAAACACTGCCATTAGCAGTTTTACAAGGGCAGCTATAACCTCACGTGAGGACACAAGCATTCATCATCTCCTGTTCTGCCAATCCTTACTCACGCTCTTGTCCACCGTTTCAGCAGCATCCTAGCACAAGCAGCGGTGAGGAAAGCTCTTTCAGGTATGCCTGTTTCCATAACTTAGCCTCCCCTTTATGCTCTCCCTCATCTAGTTTGGACAGGAACAAAGGAGCTTCACATGTGAGGAGCAACAAGACCAGTAACTGTGGAAGAGATATTGGAAAGCAAGCATTCTGCATTTAGTGCAAGGACAAATGCAGCGAGAGACACTGCTTTGGCAAATTCACATATTAACATGCTCAGCCAGCAAATACATATGACCGTGCTGGGAAGCCCATGTCCTTTTGGATCAAAATAGGAGATTCATTAATCAAAATTATCCCGACTCTTCTCTGCAAGTGAAGCAGCATAAAACTTACTCAGCCTGACATGGGGAAGGGACAGATGAACCAGGGAGCAGACACCTATTCAGGAACTTAACACTTCCAGACTTTACCTCTCGAAAAAGCCCTGTGGGTCCTGATCCTGGCCCTTTTGCTCCCAGCCCTGCAAAAGCATCCTCTTAACAACTTTCCATAAATACCCTGAAATCATTTTTCAAGACCATCAGCAAAAGTCTTGTTTGTCCATAAAGGGAGAAAAGTCATTTTGAGGAAGGGACTTTTGAGCTTCCCAGGAAGTTATGAGAAAGCGAGTTCTTCATTGTGTTGCCTGCAACATTGCATGAAGCTTTCTCAAAGCTTCCAAACATGATTGTTTCAGGGGTCATGCTAAAAATAGGTTAGGAAAGATGTAATTACAGTGAAGCCCATACAACACATTATGGACAATAAATTATACGAGTATTGCTTGCAGGCATAGGGCTTTGCTGATTCTCATTCTCTGGTTAAATCAGGTTCAGGGCCCTCACTCTGCGTAGGAGGTTAAGGAGAAAGTCAAACATCTCTCCTTCATGTCTGGAAAGCGGTAAAAACTTTAAAAAGAAAAATGTATTTGACTGAGACTAAATTGATATTGAGAATGCAGACACACTGAGGTACTGAAAAGCTAGTAAGGTAAAATTCCAATTCTGCTGAAGGCTGTACCTTTCAAAAGAAAATGAGACATCTCTCATATTTTTCCACTGAAACAACAGAAAGGTTGCATTATTTAGGAGAATTCATAAAGCAAGGTTACTTTTGCGCTCTTAAAGATAGAAAAAACCCCAATGTGTTAAGATATAGTACACAAACTAGTAGAAAGCCTCAATTCACTTTAGAAGGCACATCAAGGTCTCAGAATAACTGATTTGCTATTGTCTAAGTTAATAATTAGTTAACTATTCTAAATCTTCTCAATATATGTTTTACAAGTTTCATCTAAAAAAACCACTTGCCTTTATCTATATACTTAAGAACTCTCATTCAACTTTTAGAGTAAGAAACAAAACAAACAGAGTCTCTCTACTTAAATTTTCCATGGGAAGAAGTACAAAAAAGTAGCTATCAGAAAGCTGAGCTTTCCATGGACATTTTCAGCAAATAGTTACAGAAAGGAGCTGTAACTTAAAAGTAGATAGAAGAGGTGGCTGGAACTGCCAGGTTGTGGCAGACACCCTACCCTTCAGCCATCCGCCGGTAGCTGTCTGTTCAACCAGCGCGGCTCCACCTCAGGGTTATATTAACTGGACTCAAAGTAGTAGTCCCAAGAGAGCTCAGCTACACCTCACTGAAGATAAGGCACTCTGGTGGCTCGTCAGCTTCTTAAACATCATTACTCCAACATAAGTGTTGATTGATTAAACTGGATAGAACTAACATTAAGTATTTGAGGGGCACACCCTTTACTTTTAAATCTGACTCTTAACCTATGTGTCCAGAAGGCACATGGCTCTTGATGATTAACTGCAAGCTTTATTCCAGTTTATTAAAGTACAGCTTTAATTTATTCTAACATCTAAGGGAGCTTTGTTACGTTTGTAACAATGTAACAATGAGCACAGTATTTTTAATTTATGAAGCTCAGATTTTACTACTACAGTAGTTTTAAAAGAAAGGTGTACCTATAATTAAGTGCATAAGTCTTTCAAATAAAGACTTCTGAATTAAATGAATCCTTTATGTATAATAAGGTGTCTTTTAGATAGTTAATTCAAAACTTTAACAGATATTTTAGCAAAAAGAATGAGACACTTTCAGTTGCTTGAGCAAGCACTGTTGAAAACACTGACAATGTGTATTACACTTCTGTAGATTTTGAACGGATACAAATACTCATCTAAAACAAGAACAATGAATAATTTCACCAAATATTTACAAACTTTAGTGAGGTCAAACATAATAGATAACAGCTAATTTTAAAACACAAACACCAGGCACAAGATGAGATTCAAATTGGTATATTCCAAGCCCATTAAGGTAAATATCAGTTCAAGACACATCTTGTTGTAAGTCTGAGGTATCTAGCACAACGTGGCAACAGATTTAGACATATTAAACTGTACTCACTTACGAAATCTCTAACACATAAAACAATAATAGCTCAGTCTGCTCTTTCCTCTTCCCCCATCAAGCACGGTTTAGCTCTGTATGGCTAAAACTATGCCTTCGCATCTGCATGTTACAATCACCTTACAGGACCATTGCTCTAAATCCCTGTTCTACAGTAGCTACGTAAGATATCTGAAAAAGTAAAAACTTTCACCCAAACCGTGTCTTTTCTGTCACCTTGAATCAGGACACCACGCCCAATTACCTCCTGCCTCTACTGAGCCAGCGAAGCCTCCTGGTTTGTCAGTATTTCCCAGTAACTATTACAACTTACCTTTAATAGTCCTGTCTGCTCTACCCATGCTTGAAATACTGCTTTATCACTTTGCTCCAGACAGGTAGGGCAGCACACCTCCTCTCCTATCATTCGCCTGTCCTCAATTTTTAGACAACGGCTTCACGGATTGAACTGCAACAGATTTTAAACCCTTCCATCATACTCAGAGTCTACTCGCTGAACTGATTACCTTCCCAGATTATATCTAACTGAAGCCCTTGCTCAGGAAGGAAGCTATGACTCTTTTTAAAGTCCGCAGACACCATTTTTCTTGTCTATAATAATGCTGAGAAACAGCTGTTGATTTTGGTTTTGATCAAATAGATTTGGCAACTTCTGTACTCCGCACTGACGGTCGGAGTTGCTGAATGTTATTTCATTCAACTGAAAGCAGCATTATTCATCTGGGTATCTACTCAACATCTCTGTTCAACATATGTATATGTTATGGTGTCTTTAATGTAGCGGCAGCACCCAACTTCATTTACACGTTGTCTGGGACAGTTTAAAAACACAGTGCGTAAATAAGATTGAGCATGAGAAACTTGTACAATGGCCGAGGCACAAGCTGCTGAAGATGCTGGATTATAAAGTGGTCAGAAGAAATTCAAACGACATTAGCCTTGCAACAGAAGAATGACAGGAGGACCTGGCAGTTATCATTGCACAAGAAATAGGATGGGAAGTTCCAGGCATAAAACTAGCTGCAAAAATCTGTGAAGCCCGGAGTGGAACATGGACCTGAAAGGTGTTAACTTGAATGAGAGGCTCAGGCATAACAAGAGACTGGGAGATATACATGATGCAAGGAATTGTAGAAAACAGTGCCAGAGTTGCTCCAGAACAGCCTGTTTAGAAACAATGACTAAGAAAAACTCACTGCAGTGAAAACATCAACCAACTGCTCCTTTTATTTGTTAACACACTATTTCAAAACAAAGTAAACATTACTTTCTAGAAATATCTTTGCTGTCCTACAACAGTAGGTAAAAAAATACATAATATTTTAATTGCAAAATCTCACAATGTAATTAGATGCTAATGTGCTGTCCAGCACACTCAAAGTATGTACAATTATGCCAAAAAAATGGTAATTTCATAGCTTCCTGTTGGCTCTGATGCAAAGTGAGGAAATAAATTGTGATAAACAGTTTCCTTGGTAACTTTCCCAGCTGGAAACCAGTGACTTAAATTATAGATAAAATGACTCTACAACCAAAGTACAGTAGTAGATCTCAGCACTACTATCTTAACAAAAAAATTTCCATGCAGGCAAAAGGATCAGTACAGGTTTAGATGTAATACCATGGTTTGGGATCCAACCAACTAATTTACACGGTTTTAATACTGTTATTTTTAGGCCTTTTTACTTCCTTAGGCCTGTGTTGTATTTTGGCTTTTTATAGAGTTTTTTATTAAAAAGTTTGTGTTCTATCACACACACCTCATCATGGATATAAGAGGGCTGTATCCTCAGAAGAAAGGAGAATAACCTTAGTACAAAATGGTAACTCTGGGGAAAGTCCACTTCTCTGTAATGAGCCAGATGACCACACAACCTGCAAAGAAAGAGGGGAAAAAAAAAAGCTCTAAATTACAAGTTTATTTAGTTACTATTTAGCTAGCATTTATCTATTTACTTGTAATTAGAGGAAAACTCTACATTTTACCAACAGCATAAATCACAATTCTGGGCTACAATGTCTATTCTGTGAAGGGATCCACTCCTGCAAAACCTTGAAGTAGAAGACTGGACCAAGACGTGTTCAGAGATGGTGCAGACACGGTAAGAAGGAAAAGCCTGTATGGCTTCCTGCACTATGAATCAGGATCATACTCAACCAGGCAAAG
This sequence comes from Fregata magnificens, assembly GCA_013389945.1. Taxonomy (NCBI): domain Eukaryota; kingdom Metazoa; phylum Chordata; class Aves; order Suliformes; family Fregatidae; genus Fregata; species Fregata magnificens. Next base: position 503,311 of record WAAD01031067.1, read on the forward strand.
AATACGTTCTTTGCCTTTCAGGACTAAACTGAACCAGTGTTCATTCTGCCAGCTTTTAGCAAATGTAGCAGACTGTGAAAATGGCTACCTTACCCTATTTTTAAAATTTCTAAGACTATCCAATGCAGACACCCCAGGCTCTTTTCCCTATTCTTTGCCCACACTCTCCGTAGGGTCCCCTCTCCTCTTCCTGACACTATGCCATGGGATTATAACCCATCCATTTCTTGTCCATTGCCTCTGTGGGCTAAATATAAATTACCTGTCTAGAAACAAGAGACACAAACTAAGTTCAAGTCAATAGAGTAACATAGGAAACACTGGGGCAAACATTGACCAGGTCGACAGAAAGTAATTAGTGCTGTAGTAGCCTTCTGCTTAATTATTTTGTAGCTTTCACAGTGAAGGTGTTAATGAAAATGATGAGGTGATTTTATTGATGAAGTATATAATGACAATAGCAGACTGGACCTGCTGGTAACAAGTGTCAGACTGAACAAAAGATGATGCAGAGGACAGACTGCAGACACATATAGCTCTGTATCTGAACATTAAGTTCAGCAATTCAGTTTGGAAAAATACCGTGTTCTGGGCTAGCCCCAAATTTGTTTTTATTAAAAGTGGTAAGTTTAAAATAGTATAAAATCCAGCTGTTTCAATTTTTTAACAAAATCTTTTACATTGATATGAGGCAGGTGCTGTTCACCATATAAGTCCTATGCGTCTTCCAGCTTACTAGGTATTGCCCTGGGATGTAGAGAAGCAGAGTTTAAAATTTCCCCTCTGTCTGATTCAGAGCAGCGGTCTTAAATATTCACCAGAACAAGGACTGGAACCTGTCTGTCCCAATTTATGGGCAAGCGTGCTAATTACTAGACTATAGAGTCATTTGCTCGCTCCCTCTGGCCCAACAAACATTTACATTTTACCTCAAACTGGAGGAACAGAAGGACCCATCCTTGAGTGCCATGGAAGCCACACTTTGGGGAGTGGAGTCTTTGTTTAAAGTCTCCTGAAGTCTGGCAGATTGGAAATCTGAAACTAGGTCTCTTGCACCATACATCCTCTGCCCTACCTCACGTTCCCTGAAAGCTGCCAGCGACTTCTTACAAACGCTAAATTAAATCAGACATTTCGGCAGTGTCAGAATGAATTAGCTGACCCCACAACCCAAAGTGTTTGCTAAATTTGAGCTTCATTGAGAAATGATGTTGGTTGAACCAAATCTGCATTTTTGGGCTAATATGAATTAAGACATTTTGCTACGTCCTAGTCCTAACCCTGAGATTCAGCAATTACAGCTCTTATGGCAACTTGGGTGTCAAATCTCAGTTTTCATTGGCGGGGCAGGGGAGTGATTTTGTATATGCTTTTGCCTCAGAATAATTACATCAGTACTGTAAAGCACCTATTTGATTAACTGGAGTTACACTTTTCACAAGAGTACATAAACACACACACATTTTTGCCCCATTTTGTGCCATTTTTGTGCTATTTACCCTAAGAGCATCTCTGAAGAGCTAAAAAAATCCCAAGCGATTTTCTATTTAGACGTAATAAGCGAAATCCATTCTTCTCAACATTTTTCACACATTATAATACCTCATCATACATCATCTAAAGACTTCTATACCAAATCAATTTAGAATCCAGTTTAAAACTGAAAGTTTTAAAATAAAAGAAAATGTAAAAGCATTTTACTAACCATTTGACCGATCTCAGTTTTGCCCACACTGAAATCATACCTTAGTCCTAGGATTAAAGCATTTCAGTAGTCCCACTTAGACCATGCTGATTTTTAGAGAAAGAGAATTTGTAAGTTTGTTTTTAGTTCTATTATACATACACACACTTGCATAGGATAAAACCTCATATCTGAGGGAGTAGATGATGTTTTCCAAAGTTAAGTAAGTGTCAGGTGTATAATTAACTAGTTGCATTGCAAATGATATAATGGGAAATTTAACCGGTAAGAATTTAAATTAAAATCTTGTTTCATGAAGGCTATGACAGTTTGCCATTAACATTTTAATATATTATATATGAAAATGTAGGCTTAAAAACAGACTTTGCATGAAAGATTATTCACACAAACATACACCGAAATATCCACTCATTCAGTGTGTACATAAGATTTACGCAAATTTGTGGTAAAAGGATTATTACCTCTCCTCCCTTCAAAAAAAAGCTTCTTATTCATACAAAAGAATGAATCCATACAACCAAAGCTCTTGTAATATAACACTGTGTTTACATTATTCCAACCCATTTCTGTCATGGTGGATATGTGAAAGGCAATGTGAAAAGGAAAAAAAGATAAGCAAATAAATCCACTGAAAGACAGAAAAGACCGCATACATGTAAAAGTCAGTTATTTTCAAGGGGAATATTTCATGTTTTAAAAATCAGGAACGTATCACTAAGATTTTGTAGGGGCTGTTGCTCTCTTAAGCATGACATTTAGAAGTATATACCAGATGAATATTTAAGATGTTATTCAATGCACTAATGAAATCTCATTTCACCGTAACGTACCTCAACCTCTTTTCCAAAAAACACCACCCAATTGCACACACGAGAAATTCAGGAGAATCCAATCCAGCTGCAAAGTTCATCTTTTTCATTGATACCCACCGGTACATTCATTTTCTGGATTAGGATTTCATGATACAACCAATGGCAGAACCAAAATCTGGTCTATGATCCAGAAGCCTTATCTACACCACCAAGGGAGTTTGTGAGAAACACTATTTTAGATATTTTCGGTTCCTTGGAGTACATGCTGCCGAACTCCTACACTCCCTCAGCCTTCTGTCTCTGGCCATGGCTCTCTGCCAGCACCCACCAAATAGGAAACTCACCAGTTTTTGCAGAATGTGACGCAAGAGGAGAAGATATTAAAGGAAGAGTGAGAAGGTTGACACAAACCAGGCAGATACTGAAATATCTCTATAACTTTGTACAAGGCTGGATTAGCTGGGCTATCATTCTCCTTCCTACTGAGGTCCTTTAAAGAAAATAATTTTACTAACAAATAGCATGTATGTTTTGATATACCTTTAATTGAAAAGAAAAAAAAAAATCCCTTTCACTTGCAAAGTCAGGATTTGGGAACAGTTTTCCAGTAAAGACAGACACTAAACTTCCTTAATAGTACAAAATGTTTTCTTTTCCCGTAAATTTGTTCTTTTACTTTTCTGCTTGCGAAAAACACAACTGTTGATTGATGCTATACTTAGATAAAACAGCGACAGAGTCCTTTTCACTCATAATTATTCTTTTAAAAATATGTTCTGGAGGTATTAATTGCCTGCTTATTTGAACACCGACTGCTAATTTTAACTTTCATTTTCCTTAAGAACACCACAAAAGAAGGACAGTAATTTAAAACATTAATTTCCTATGTTTTTTGGGGGTGCAGGGGAGAGAGGAATGGAACCATTTTCCCATTCTCTGGAGACCTATGGCACAAGTTTTTTCTAAAACACTATGAAGAAGGAAGTGAAGTGAATATTTGTATCTAGCTGCTACTCTTGCCATCTAAATCTAGTTGTTGATTTTGTCTCATCTCCTCTCTTCTCAAAAGCTCACTTTGATCACTCTTCATATTACAATTTGTCTACTCCTAATCCAAGACTAACCGTTCTGCACATGGCCCTTTCTACAAATGTTTTTAACTATATGTGAATACATAGCTGTGTACACACCCCATAGTTGTCATTTGTAAAAATATGTATATGGCCCTTCACTTCCAGGAGAACTTTCCAAA